>VIAB01018244.1:42926-55164 GCA_009801035.1 Oophaga pumilio | reverse complement strand
ATTACATTAGAGTTATATAATGGACACAGGGACTGATATTGATTATTCCTGACGAAGCCACCATGAGTGGCGATACGCGTCGGGTATTCTCTTAGCCTCATCCGACTCTTTGTGTGTATGTCATATGCTGCCGTCACAGCTGCTTCATGATATATTTTTTCATGGGCAGCTAGCATATTATGTACTGCATTGTCCATGTGCTTGCTATTTACCCTTCCTTTTCTATTTGGATTTGGCCTTAGGTCACTCAGGATTCTGCTTTACATTTGTTTTTTCTCCCTGACGGGATTAACTCTTCTATATATTTTTTGGGCCTTGTACTTTCATTTTGTCAGTGATCGCGCATTCAGATTAGGGTTTACTGTATCCTTATACACAATCTGAGTGTGTGAAGGCTTGTGTAATAGATGTATATAGTGACGGTGTGCTGTTCATCATGATAGTAATTAATTTGCACACATTGTAGGCCAATTTGAGGTTAAAAGCTCTATTATGAGCTTACATGTTGTTTCTCTATGTCATATGTATGACCATTTTAAATGTTTTTAATGTTTCTGTGTCCTTTATGTACTTAATAAATAAACTTTGAGTATAATATCCATGCATTATGGTGATCCCCTTTTCTGTGGCCTATATCTTTTCTCTTGTTGTACTAGTGCTACTATTTCTTAGTGCTACTTGTGTCACACTAGCGTATGGCATCCGATGCAAGAGAATCAAATGCAATATGCTAATGACCATCGGCTCCTGCTCTGCTGCGAACGGGAGCGGAGTGTCAAGCTACTGCGCTCTGATCCTCTCGCATAGAGAGAATCAGAGCACAGCTGCGGAGGAGGCGGAGAAAGTAATTTGAGGGCTAAATGTCTCAAATGACTGACTCAGCTCTGCTGTGTTCACACACGCTATATCAGGCAATAAATATAGAGACTAGTAGATCCTGGTTTTGACTACTTACCTGGCGTTTAGAGGGCTGTTTTGTGCCTGTCGGCTTGAACTCTTCATCAGACTCAGAATTGGAGTTCTCTGTAGAAGTTTTCCTCTTACCAGCTGTTCGCTGTGGGCGTTTGCATTTACTCTGCTTAGATGTCTTTTCCGTGGCCTTTTTGTTCACATTTATGTCACAAAATTCCTTCAAGTAAGCAAAAAATATGTTTTAGTACATCTATAGTTCAGCTAATCACCTGTGGCTACAATGAAGATTTACAAATATTTACTGACAACACGTTAAAGTGGACAAAACCTGGCCCAATCCCACTGGCGCAATGCATAAAATTCATTAAATATTATTTACTAAAACAGTCAAGAGAGCTGCCAGGACAATTTCAACACAAACCTCATGCAAGTCCATGGGGGAATTCACAACTTGCCTTTTTTGCTGCAGTCCAAACCTGATCTCTCGGCAGTAAAAAAGCTGCAGCGAAAATGCAGGTTTTGCTGCGTTTTTCATGATACCAAAAGTTCAGCTTTGCTTTCGCCTTGCAAGCAGGAATGATAGATACAAGGTGTTAGGACACGAATACAAGACATATGTGAAACCATTAAACTTTTTTTTTTGGAAAAAAAAATGGCAATTTGATAACATTATTCTGGGGAAAAAGTTGTTTTATCTCTGAAAAAATAGTAACTATTCTGAACAAAAAAGCTGGACTATTACATAAAGAGGAGCCGTGAACGACGGTTCCATGAGTTCATGAAAAAATGCACCACTGCAAATGTAAAAACAGTTGGGGAAGTTGAATTTCTAGGGCAATGTTTACTTCCACACATTGGTAGGGCATTCAGTTGTTTGGGCATTTTTTGCTTTCACAATTGTTAGACCATTGAATCAGGCAAGCATTGTTTATTTTCACACAGTTATAGAACACTGAGTTAGTAGGGCATTGTGCACTTTTACACATTTTTAGGACCTTGAATTGGTTTGCTTTCACACAAATTCCAAATTTTATTAAACTGTACTAATACTAACATCCATGCTCATGTGAGGATACCAAAACATTCGGGTTTAATCCCTTAACACCCGGGGCCATTTTCTGTTTTTCTTCCCCTTCTTCCCAGAACCATAACATTTTGTTGTACTTTTGAAAGACATCATTGGTTTTAACATATCGTGTACTGGAAAACGGGAGAAAAATTCCAAGTGCGGTGAAATTGCAAAAAAAAAAAAGTGCAATTCCAAAGTTTTTTTTTTTTTTTTACCGTGTTCACTAAACACTAAAACTGACCTGTTTGGCTGCTGACACACACAAAAAACGCTTTTTATTGTGAAAAGTAGTTTTTGCATCACCATATTTTGAAAGCTATCATTTTTCCACATTTAGGCCAACAGAGTCATGTGAGGTCTTGTTTTTTCCTGGACGAGCTGACGTTTTTATTGGTACCATTTTCAGGCACATGACATTTTTTGATCACTTTCTATTCCGAATTTTGGGAGACAGAATGAGCAAAAACCAGCAATTCAGGAATTGCTTTTTTTATACCGTTCTGCGTGTGGTAAAATTAGTAAGGCAGCTTTATTCTTTGGGTCAGTACGATAACATCAACAATCAAATTTTTATATTTTTTTTATGTTTTGGAGCTTTTACACAATAAAGACTAATTTATAGAAAAAATAATTATTTTTGCATCGCTTTATTCTGAGAGCTATAAGTTTTTTATTATTCTGCTGATAAGCCATCATATAGCTCTGTTTTTGCGGGACAAGATGACGTTTTCAGCTGTACCATTTTTAGTTACGTTCGGCTTTTTGATTGCGCTTTATTGTACTTTTTGTTCGGCGGTATGATGATAAAGCATTGATTTTTGCTTCGTTTTTTTTTTACGGTGTTCACTGAAGGGGTTAACTAGTGGGACAGTTTTATAGAGCGGCAATACCAAATATGTGTGCTTAAATTGTTAATTTACATAAAAAAATGTATTTATTGGAAAAAATATATATATTTTTTTTCTTTATTTGGGGATTTTTAATCCTTTTCTGACATCGGATGTAATATTATGTCCATGTGACCTGGGCCTATTTGACCAGGGACAGAATATTACGTCACACAGGGGTGTGCA
The DNA here is from genome assembly GCA_009801035.1 of Oophaga pumilio. NCBI lineage: Eukaryota > Metazoa > Chordata > Amphibia > Anura > Dendrobatidae > Oophaga > Oophaga pumilio. The sequence goes on along the minus strand of VIAB01018244.1, from coordinate 52,110 downwards.
GGCGATCGCCGCCGGGTGTCAGCTGATTGTGACAGCAGACAACCGACATTAGGTACCAGGAGCGGTCACTTTAACCCCTGAAATGCTGCGATCGAACACGTCATTTTCCCACAGTGCTGAGGTCACAGGAGTTCAGCTGTCAGCGAGCACAGACTCAGTGACGTCACCGCTTGTCACTGAGCCTGTGAGCGCTGCTTTCATTCATTCCCCAGTAGTTTACAGTCGGAGCGGCTGCATTAGCAGCGCTCCGGCTGTAAACTGATTAACCCCCCCCCCGAGATGGATTGCGCCGTGTGACTTGACTGTAAGGCGGACAGGTATGGGTATATTGTTGCTTTTTTTTTTAACTTATTTTCAGGAGATCAAGGGATTCCCTATGGGATTAGGAGCATAATAAAGATTTTAAAACTGTGTAGTGTCTGTCATTAAAATACCTTATTCTTATTGTGTGTGTTTATTTAACCCTTCAATAACTCTAGGGTTAGTAATGAAGAGGTGTCTTATTGACACCTCTTCATTACTAAGCCTGGCTTAATGTCACCTTACAATAGAAAGGTGATATTAACCCCTTATTAACCCCTCTTGCTACCACTACAGGGCAAGTGGGAAGAACCCAACAAAGCTCCAGAGTAGGCGCATCTAATAGATGCGCCTTTTCTGGGCAGCTGCGGGCAGCTATTTTTAGGCCCATTTCCAGCCTGAGAATAGGAGCCCGCACCTGTATAGTTTTGCTGGGTTGGTTCAAAAACTAAGGGGGACCCCATGTCGGGTTTTCTTTCATTCATTCTCCCTGCTCTCTGTTGCCGGCAGAGCAGGGAGAATGACAGCTGACTTCATAACCACATGCAGGAGAACAGAGCTTACTGTAGCGCTTCTTCCCCTGCGGCCGTCTGTGTGGTCCTTATGCGGCACACGGATATACCACATATTTACACGGACACGGATATCTCCGGTACCGGAAATATCTGGACATGTGAGACAAGCCTTATAAAGACCCAGTGGGTCGATTCCTGATTTTAGTGTGCTCTCTTAAAGGGAATCTGTCACCCTAAATTGGCGGGATATTTAAATGACGGCAGTCAGGTCAGATGGGCGGTGTTTTGGGTACTTGCCTTAACATGTTGTTCGCCGCTGTCTCCATTATTTCTGGGAATTGTAGTCGTTGCCCTCCATATAACGCGCCTGCGCATTGCAATCTTGAATTGCGCACACGCAGTATGCTTTGCCCGCAGATTGCAATGCGTAGGCGCGTTATATGGAGGGCAACGACTACAATTCCCAGAAATAATGGAGACAGCGGCGAACAACATGTTAAGGCAAGTACCCAAAACACCGCCCATCTGACCTTACTGCCATCATTTAAATATCCCGCCAACTTAGGGTGACAGATTACCTTTAACGGTGAGGCACATACTATCGTTGCAGTTAGGGCCGGACTGAGCATCGGTCACTTCTGGCAAATTGCAGAAGAGCCGATGCCTGTAGTGGGCCGCTTGATCTGTTCTTTGTGTCAGGGAAGCTGGTAATAGCTAAATATCAGAGAAAGCTAAAGGACATTCTGTGACATCATGACCATGTGATCAATCACATGCATGTGTAGGCGGGATCAGAATACCAGCAGAGACGGAGGTCACATGATCCATTCATCACAGAGAAGGATGTGCCTGCCCTGCAGTGCCATCCAGGATAGGGCACCACACGGCAACTGCGGGGTGGGGGGTCGCAGAGTGATGATGTGCGTGCACTGTTGTCACCTAACCAGGATGGGGTAGGAGCACTCATTTACCCCTGCAGCGCCGGACAGGTGTGTGAGGTGCCGCAATAGTGAATTCAAGACCCGTCCCCGACCATATAGGAGCTGGCATCAGGCTTGTAATACGAGGAGCTGTGGTGAACTACAGGTACCAGGGAGCCTCTGTGTGCTTAGCAGTGTAGAGGTGTGTGGGACTGGGGTGTGAGAAAAACTGCAGAAAAAGAGCAGTTGTACCATCACCAGTTCTGAGATCACAATACTAATGCACTGCAGCAGCTGCCACGAAAAAGGGGGCACTGTACTGGTGACTGGTGAGAGTAACCACCATGGAGGGGGCTGCCTAGTAATATAACTGCACTCGTCTGAGGTCTGTATAGGGGGCTTGTCAAATGCTGCGCAACTGTCAGCAGCGCAATCCTGCAGTATTCTGCATCGTCCTTGGGCCGCTGACCAGTACACATCGCCTCCTGCAGCTATGGGTATAGTCTGTGATGACTTTACTTGAATTACCTTTGATTCATTTTAATAACATCTGTACTGCTAGTTTTCATGATATATTGTGTTGATTTATTCTTTATATTGGTGTGTCGACTGATTCACTTGATCATTTGATTCTGCCTATCTTCGGTGTCGGTGGCTATACTCCTGAGGGGCCTGCTCACTACAGTTAAGTATTTTACCAGTAACCATTGTGCTTTTAATGTGACTTATTCGTCTCCTCCGGATTTCAGCTTCTCACACCGCTGATTGGCTTTTTTTGTCACCCAAACTGATCTTATTTACTATATAATATTATTGGAGTGCTCTGCTTAAATTTAGTTACCCTCACAGATATACTTTATGCATGTTGGCTGTTTATATCTTGGTGCACTGTGCCAGCCATATCTTTGGGTTGTTTCTGTCTGCCCTCTTACTCCTTATCTTCTCCTCTCTTACATTGCCAATTTATAGTGTCTGTTCAAATATGTGTTCTTAATAAAATTTGAATATGATTTTTGTAGCTTGGACTCTGTATTTCCTCCTTTTTTTCAATTGATTAATGAGTCATTCCTATAAGCTTATTTTTTCTGGGTATTAGGCGGGAGTCACGCTAGACGTATAAAATATCGGTCCGTTTTTCAAGACCAAGAATCACACAAATGTTTCATGAACAGTGATCCATATGTCATTCGTGTGCAATGCAAGGATGCGACTTCCTCTCATCAAAGTATCCGTGTGACATCCGTATGGCATCTGGAGGCCCAAAATGAAAGTGGAAACAAGTCAAAATGATGCTCAGTATTGTGTGGGGCCTCCACGTGCCTCTATGACCTCCCTACAACGCCTGGGCATGCTCCTGATGAGGTTGCGGATGCTCTTTTGAGGGATATCCTCCCAGACCTGGACTAAAACATCCGTCAACTCTTGGACAGTCTGTGGTGGATGGAGACATGCTGTCCCAGATGTGCTCAATCGGATTCAGGTCTGGGGAACTATTTACACGCAGTGGTAGTTCAAAAGCATGACATGCACAGTCCGTCAAGGTGCCAAAACTGACACCTGGCCATGACAGACTGTGCACGTCATTGGACATTAAGGGGTTAAGAAATGAAGGTCAGTCAGTCCAAAAAATTGGGAAAACTTTGAAAGTGTCCCAAGGGCAGTTGCAAAAACCATCAAGCGCTACAAGGAAACTGGCTCACATGAGGACCGCCCCTGGAAAGGAAGACCAAGAGTCACCTCTGCTTCTGAGGATAAGTTTATCCGAGTCACCAGCCTCAGAAATCGCAGGTTTACAGCAGCTCGGATTAGAGACCAGGTCAATGCCACACAGAGTTCTAGCAGCAGACACATCTCTACAACAACTGTTAAGAGGAGACTTTGTGCAGCAGGCCTTCATGGTAAAATAGATGCTAGGAAACCACTGCTAAGGACAGGCAACAAGCAGAAGATACTTGTTTGGGCTAAAGAACACAAGGAATGGACATTAGACAAGTGAAAATCTGTGCTTTGGTCTGATGAGTCCAAATTTGAGATCTTTGGTTCCAACCACCGTGTCTTTGCGCGACGCAGAAAAGGTGAACGGATGGACTCTACATGCCTGGTTCCCACCGTGAAGCATGGAGGAGGAGGTGTGATGGTGTGGGGGTGCTTTTCTGGTGACACTGTTGGGGATTTATCAAAATTGAAGGCATACTGAACCAGCATGGCTACCACAGCATCTTGCAGCGGCATGCTATTCCATCCGGTTTGCGTTTAGTTGGACCATCATTTATTTTTCAACAGGACAATGACCCCAAACACACCTCCAGGCTGTGTAAGGGCTATTTGACCAAGAAGGAGAGTGATGGGGTGCTACACCAGATGACCTGGCCTCCACAGTCACCAGACCTGAACCCAATCGAGATGGTTTGGGGTGAGCTGGACCGCAGAGTAAAGGCAAAAGGGTCAACAAGTGCTAAGCATCTCTGGGAACTCCTTCAAGATTGTTGGAAGACCATTTCCGGTGACTACCTCTTGAAGCTCATCAAGAGAATGCCAAGAGTGTACAAAGCACTCATCAAAGCAAAAGGTGGCTACTTTGAAGAACCTAGAATATAAGACATATTTTCAGTTGTTTCACACTTTTTTGTAAAGTATATAATTCCACATGTGTTAATTCATAGTTCTGATGCCTTCAGTGTGAATGTACAATTTTCATAGTCATGAAAATACAGAAAAATCTTTAAATGAGAAGGTGTGTCCAAACTTTTGGTCTGTACTGTATTTCATACAGAGGTAGATAGCAGAACAGGTGAAAAATCAATTGTCGGCATCTGTAAAATCATTACAGAACCCGAAAGGATATGAGATGTTCTATAGTCGTGTTATACTCCCATCACTTCTTGTAACCTACAAGTGTACAAAGATATTACACAGTCTCCATGAGACAAGTGGGCCTGTGTAACTTCAAATGCCAGGGCTGAATTTTAGTCCCAGTCCGGCCCTGGTTGCAGTATATGCTCCAAATAATGCACAGATTCTCTTTCAATGCAAAGTATTTCAGAAAGTAACCAAATTATCTTATGGGGAGCAAATTATTTGTGGAGATTTCAACATTCTTGTGGATAGACTTTTAGATTGTTATAATAAAAATAACTACTTCCAGAAAGAATTAAAACCTTTGATTAGCAAGTTCCATTTACATGATTACTGGAGATATTTTCACGCCACCGAAAGGGACTTTACTTTCTATTCCTTTCTACATCAGACCTACAGTAGATTGGATTATTTTCTAGTCGATATTAAGGCCTTAGGCAGATGTGTCTCAGCAAAAATTGGATTAATTTCCTGGTCGGATCACACCCCAGTGACCTTGATACTCGCCCTGTGACACCAAACAAACCCATCCTCTAGGTGGTGATTAAATACCTCTCTTCTCCTTGACAAGCATGGGATGAAGAAATTGTCATCAAAACTTTCACATTACTTTAACACTAATGATGTGGGGGAGGTTTCAGATGAGACCTTATCAGCACATAAGGTGGTCATTAGAGAAATATTGATTCAACAGGCGTCTTATTTGAAACGGAAAAGAGAGAGGAGCAGAAATAAGATAATAACGCAACTTTATCAATTAGAACTAATTAATAAATCCAACCCTTCTTTTGATAACTCAGAGGTTATATGTAACCTTAGATTTAAATTACGAGAAAATCTCCTATTTATGCATATAATCTTAAAAAAATGAAAACAAGATTTTATGCAACTGGGGACAGAGCTGGAGCCCTACTGGCACGCAGAGTTAAAAAACGCAAAATGTGAACCAGAATTGATCACCTTGTAGACCCTCATGGAAATTATGTTCGGAACCCCACGGAGTTAGCAGGCCTATTCGCCCAACACTATACCCAACTTTATAATCTACATGGAGACCTTCAAACTCCTCAACCATCTCAGTTGGAGATTGATCAATGTTTACAAAATATTAATTTACCCCAAGTATCCCAAGACCAGCTAAACTGTCTAAACGCTCCCTTCACTGAGGAGATTAGGACTGCTATTAAATTGACGAAGAGTTAGAAAGCCCCGGACCAGACGAGTTGCCACATGAATATTATCGCCATTTCCAACAAATATTATACCCATTTTTCTGCGACTTTATAAGCATTGGCAGGTAAAAGAATCTGTGTCCACTTCTAATCTGGAGCCTACGATTACCACATTACCGAAACCAGGTAAACCGCCTACATGACCAGGTAACTTCAGGCCTATTTCACTTTTGAATTGTGACGTGAAGATATTTTCAAAAATATTAGCAATGAAACTGCACCACATTATCCCTTCTCTTATCTCCCCTGACCAAGTTGGGTTTGTGGCAGGACGCGAGGCGAAGGATGGGACACGCAGAATGATTAATCTGATTAAAGTTGCTGAGCTCTGTGGTTCCCCCAGTGCATTTTTGTCACTCGATGATGAAAAAGCTTTTGATAGGATACACTGGGGTTACCTAAGGAGTGTACTAGGTAAATCTGGACTGACAGGTCCCATCTTTCCGGCTGTGGTAGCCATGTACTCTAACCTCAATGCAAGAGTGTTATCCTCGGGGTTCCTATCAGATCCATTTCAAATATCTAATGGTAACCGTCAGGGGTGTCCTCTATCCCACATTATTTTTGCCTTGTGTATGGAGCCACTGGCTGAAAGGATTAGAATTTCCAGTGGCATCTCGTGTATTAAGGTGGGGTCGGTGGAACAAAAAATTGGGCTATATGTAGATGATATTATTATATCATGTACAAATGCAGAATCATCTTTTCAAAATATTCTATCCACATTGGAGGAGTTTGCCAAAGTATTTTATTACAAACTTAACACCGCTAAATCTTTGGTTCTCCCTATTTTAATTTCCCCCGACGTGAGAGATCGCCTGAAGCATCAATACCCTTTCGAGTGGGTGGAAGATGGAATCCCATACTTGGGTATATGCTCACCCCCTCCAAAAGTCTGCTAAACAGTAATATCCCCAAATTATTGAAGTCCATAAAAAAGGACCTAGAGAATCTTCAAATTGTATCTGTGTCGTGGATAGCCAGAATTAATACTTATAATATGATGTTACTTCCAAAAATTTTACATTGCTTTAGATGCCTCCCGATTAAGATCCCACTGAGATATATATCTTCCCTTCAGAGGATGGTCAACCAATTCATATGGGCTAATAAGAAGCCCAGAGTGGCCAGTAAAACAATGTACTATCCCTATGATTTGGTGGGAATGGGAGTTCCGAATATACATATTAGTATATCATAGAGCAGCCATTCTAGGGGGGATCCGGAGTTGGTGGCTGGTCAACAGCCCCAACAAATAGTTTCAAATAGAATCTTTCTTTGCTAAAGGGGGCACAACAAGATCGGTATTGGAAACTTAGATAATTAAACAGCTCCTAAACTCCGTGCCTCCCGACAATGGAGGTTACCTTAACCCCTTCATGACCCAGCCTATTTTGACCTTAATGACCTGGCCTTTTTTTGCAATTCTGACCAGTGTCCCTTCATGAGGTAATAACTCAGGAACGCTTCAACGGATCCTAGCGATTCTGAGATTGTTTTTTCGTGACATATTGGGCTTCATGTTAGTGGTAAATTTAGGTCAATAATTTTTGCGTTCATTTGTGAAAAAATTGGAAATTTGGCGAAAATTTTGAAAATTTCGCATTTTTCAAATTTTGAATTTTTATTCTGTTAAACCAGAGACTTATGTGACACAAAATAGTTAATAATAACATTTTCCACATGTCTACTTTACATCAGCACAATTTTGGAAACAAAATTTTTTTTTGTTAGGAAGTTATAAGGGTTAAAAGTTGACCAGCGATTTCTCATTTTTACAACAAAATTTACAAAACCATTTTTTTAGGGACCACCTAACATTTGAATACACTTTGAGGAGTCTATATGGCTGAAGATACCCAAAAGTGACACCATTCTAAAAACTGCACCCCTCAAGCTGATCAAAACCACATTCAAGAAGTTTATTAACCCTTCATGTGCTTCACAGGAGCTGAAGCAACGTGGAAGGAAAAAATGAACATTTACCATTTTAGTCACAAAATGATCTTTTGCAAACAATTTTATTATTTTTACAAGGGTAAAAGGAGAAAATGGACAGATAAAGTTGTTTTGCAATTTCTCCTGAGTACACCAATACCCCATATGTGGGGGAAAACCACTGTCTGGGCGCACGATAGGGCTCAGAAGGGAAGGAGCGCCATTTGACTTTTTCAAACCAAAATTGGCTGTAATTGAGATTGGACGCCATATTGCATTTGGAGAGCCCTTGATGTGCCTAAGCAGTGGAAACCCCCCACAAGTGACACCATTTTGGAAACTAGACCCCCTAAGGAACTTATCTAGATCTGTTGTGAGCACTTTGAACCCCCAAGTGTTTCACTAAAGTTTATAATGCCTGGGTGTGAAAAAAAAAAAATACACAAAAATGATTTTTTAGTCCCCAATTTTTGATTTTTCCCAAGGAAATTGGACCAGAAAAGTTGTTGTCCAATTCTTCCTGAGTACGCTGATACCCCATATGTGGGGGGGGACTGTTTGGGCGCACGGCAGGGCTCGGAAAGGAAGTAATGACGTTTTAGAATGCAGGCTTTAATGGGTGTCATGTTCAGTTTGCAGAGTTACTGATGTGCCCAAACAGTGGAAAACCCCCACAAGTGATCCCATTTTGGAAACTAGACCCCCTAAGGAACTTATCTAGATCTGTGGTGAGCACTTTGAACTCCCAAGTGCTTCACAGAAAATGTACGGACATGAAAATAAAAAATCCTATTTATTTCCCACAAAAATGATCTTTTAATCACTAATTTTTTTTTCTCAAGGGCAACAGGAGAAATTGGACCACAAAAGTTGTTGTCCAATTTGTCCTGAGTACGCGGATACCCCATATGTGGGGTGGAACCACTGTTTGGGAACACGGCAGAGCTCGGAAGGGAAGGAGCGCCATTCGACTTTTTCAAACCAAAATTGGCTGGGATCGAGATTGGACGCCATGTCGCGTTTGGAGAGCCCCTGATGTGCCTAAACAGTGGAAACCTTGTAACAGCTGGAAATCAGGCGCACAGCTATATGAAAGATAATCAATAAACTAGCGGTGTAACGTCATTAGTAACAGAACATAACCAAAAGAGAAAAGCACTAATGCAATAATTGCACACCACACAAGGTATTAAAGTACAAAAATAATGAAACAAGTTTTATTGGCACACAACATTAAAATATAATTAAAGTTTAATTATGTTTTAATGTTATGTGCCAATAAAACTTGTTTCATAATTTTTGTACTTTAATACCTTGTGTGATGTGCAATTATTGCAATAGTGCTTTTCTCTTTTGGTTACAAACAGTGGAAACCCACTACAAGTGATCCCTGTTATGAATGTGCTAGAGATGGTTTCTGAGC
>VIAB01018242.1:33680-44989 GCA_009801035.1 Oophaga pumilio | reverse complement strand
TCTGATTCAAAGCCTTGGGTTGTTTATTTTGAATTAGTAATGATCAAAACTGCCGAAATAGAACTTTTGTATTTTGCTCAATTTTGACCTGGATTTCCATTGAATTTATTCTATGTGAACTGAATGTACACCATTATGGCCTGAGCTCTCTAAAGACCCAAGAGCATAAAAAATAAGTAAAAAACAATAAAAAAAATGATATTGACCCAAATCTCACCTGTATTATCCTGTCTAGCATCGTTGCTTTGGTCCAGTTGTCTTATTTGGTCTGGTCACTGTGGTCTTCATTGGGCCATCTTAGGCTTTTTCCTGCATCCTGAGTCCAACAGCTCCGCTCCTGGAACCCAACAGCTTTGGCATTCCCTGTGTTTTCTAGGCTGTGACGTTATGAGGTTTCATGACGTCGTGATTTCACAGCCTAATCAGCGCATGACATGCCAAAGATACCACGTACCGGAAGACACTGAAAAATGGCCCAGTGAAGACCACCCTGGTGACAGAATCAAAAAAGATAAGTGAGTGCCAAGGTGAGGATTTTTTTTTATTTTTATTAATCTCGTCTTGATTAGAGATGATCGAATTTGTTCGGATTCGGTTCCGAATACGATTGGCATCGAATATTGTTTTTGCAACATTCATCGAACACAGCCAAACATCATTAGAGTCAAAGGGAGTAGAAATTACTGAAAATGTTTGGAACCGATCATAAGACAAACATTCGGTACGAATAGTGTTGGAATATGGCACGAATATGTCAAAATCTGATTCGGGGACAAAAACCGAACAAATTCGCTCATCTCTAGTCCAGATTGCCATTTTGAAAAAAATAATACTGGTGAAATGATTCCGGTGAATTTTTTGGTGAAATTCGAGGCAAATTTAAATTTTACTTCAAGCGATCTGCTCATCTCTAATTTTTATAGTTTTATCAGCATGGAATGTGTACAGTATATGTGAATATACTGTACATTAGATTAATGTCGGGATTAGCTGACAATCTAGTGCATATAAGAGCACTCCTACTTAGACAACTCCCTTGTGGTGGAAGTTGCTCAATTTTCCTTCAGTGTCATTATGTAAGACAAAGCAGGTCTTTCAGGGCAACATATGCTCTTTGCAAATATTCTCCATTCTTAATCAGAAATTAAGATACTGACCTCTCTTTATTAACTCATAATTCCCTAATAAGGTATATAACAATAGGCAACCCCTTCATTGTTCAGGCAGGTCTGCCGTCACTGCATGTGACTGTAGACTTCCAAATAGTTACAGGATGTGGTACACATGCTTTCAAGATTCTCAAAACTTTCCATGCTTCTATTCAAATGCAGACAAAAGTCTAGTTGGCCCAGTAATATACAAATTACATACGTGTGGTCATATGACTGCCAACTACAATGGGGAATGTAAGAGAATCATGACACTGTGCATACCATGCACAGAAAGTGTCTGCAGACTTTTGTTCCAAGCCTAAGCAAGTTTCAAAAAAAATTTTATCATTTCTTTTTTTTGAACATGTGAAAAATTCTCATGTGGTTTTTAACAGTGTTCTATTTTTATTTAACACATTTCTTATGTTTTTTAGTTGCCTTTAGAGAATCCAATGAGAAAACAAATGGAAAAAGCAACACACTTTGAACATGTAGCATAGGGAAAAAACTGTAAAAAATACCTAAAAAAATGCTTCAAAGGTGTAATAAAAACACTATTCAAAAAATGTACTGATTGTTGTGGGGTTTCTATTTTCCTATTGGCTAATAGCCAAAATCTGTTTGTACATTTCTGGCTCAAAAAATTTAATAAATTAATAATAAAGGCCACATTATTGTCAGTTATATTAATGAGAAATTTATAATTTATGGCTCTAGGTTTAAATGATTTTGGCAACAAAAAAGACTTGCAAGATCTATCAAAAGTAAGAGTTGAACATGAAACCCCATTCTTGAGTTCTTCATGTTTTCCATGAGTGTTCAGTACAATCTGAGTACAAATACTTTAGTTATTGTATTGCATGAGCCCTTCGGTGCGCTCATTGAGGAGACTCTCACACACTAAGAAGTGGGGCCACTTGAAAAGCAGACTATTGTTTATTAGATAATAAGCCAGAATCCACGATGACTATTATGCCAGCGTTCATCCATATTATCCTAGTCATAGAGGTTAAACAATGCTCTCAAGAAAAATATTTCATTAAAATGACACTTTGTGTTCTGAAAACTCTAATCCTTCTCATTTATACTTTCGAGTCTGAATCTATGCTGATAATATATGTTTAAAGCCTAATTATGTGTGGAAAGCTGGCAGGGTAATCAGTTTAGACACTCCACGCAGAATGAACCTCTTGTCTGGGTACTCTACCATAGAACGGAAGTATAAAGAATACACATGTGCACCATGCAATTTATACTTAGCTGCTCAAAAAAACAATAATACAATAAAAAAGTAAAAAAATATTCTGAGTTGTAAAGTGATTTAAGAGAAATTTCTTCTGAAGAGTGTACCAGTCATAAAATTATGGTTCTTTTTAAGGCAAAAATGACTCAGTAAATAATAGGGACGTATGCCCAAGCTAACAATTTACAATTATGGTGGGCGAATGGGTCTCTTCAGGTGAAAACTGCTAAAGTGGCATGTTCTTCTATATCAGCTGAAAATAATCTCTATACATGACTCTCAAACACCCACCTGGACTTCATTTTTATTTCAGAGCAACAATAGTAGCTTGTGGATCACAAAATCCTAAATATACCGGAGATTTTCTTCACTACAGACTACACCTGGCATATGTTAGGAGTAAATACTGTATAAAAAAATCTATGATAAATTACATTGGTTTGTTCTAGTATAAATGCAAAAATAACTGAAGTAGGTCAATACTGAAATATCAAATGATGGAAGCACTGAGCCAAAGAGATAGTTTACTGGTGAATTGCATTAAAATGTGAACAAAAATACAGACTACACTAATGACTGATTTGGGATTTTGTACCCTTTCCTCAACAAGCAGTTTTGACTGTTGATTAAATATATTGTCCTCATTGTTGGAGTTTTAGCTGAAGCATAGAAAAGCTTTTGTTCGACTTTTATTGCAAGGGTCAGGATCTATCGTATTTAAATTATACTTGTAACTTTTACAAATAGGTGGTTAATAAAAAAAAAAGTCCCATCTGAGACCATTCACTTAAACCTCTAAAAAAAAAGAGTACAAACAGATCTGAATAATGAATTTGATTATTTTTATATCAGTTTCAGTTAAGTGGAGCTTCATTAGGGGACTTGGCACAGGAGAGAAAATCCTATTCAATTAATTAGTTGTATTAGAGATAGAGGAGTATTTAAACTTTTTTTTGAAGCTGTTGATGAACCCATGCAGTGAGACTTTGTTCTTAATGAAATGCACACCCATTAAAAATAGATACTTACCAGAAAAATATATATCAGTTAAAATACAGTATTTAATAGATCTGCACTGTACTACTTAAGAGCTTCTAGCCACCAGACAAGGCAATGGGTGGTCCTTTTATTAGTAAAGATTATGGTGTTATTATTATTATTATTATTATTATTGGTGTTTTGTTTGTTTTTATTTTCACCTTATTCTACTATTAAATTGTATTTTTCTAAGGTCTATTTTATATGTGTTTGCTCGCTTTGTTTTTCTTTAAGCTTGCCATTTTGATGTTTTTGAGAAAATATATTCCAGTCTCTCTCTCTGGAGTGATTTTATGTACATTTCAAATTTTCACGCACATTTTGAATCATTTTATTGGAACATGCAACGTTTCATGCTAAAAAGTCACATTAAATGTTATAATTAAAAATAAAGAGCAGGAACACTTAGCTATTTTAAATTAATTAAAATCTCCTGGTCCAGATGAAAGAGATTGCAGAGGAAATTGCAGAACCACCAGCCAGAATGTTTGAAAATTCCTGGAGAACAAGAGAAGTCGCAGAAGATTGGAGAGGGGCAAATGTCCCTATCTTCAAAAAAGGAAAGAAGATGGAGTCAGGAAATTACAGGCCAGTGAGCCTTACTTCTATACCAGGAAAGATCTTTGAGCAAATTATAAAATAGCATGTATGTAAGTATTTGGATAAGAATACAGTAATTAACCAGAGCCAGCATGGGTTTGTAGCAAACAAGTCATAACAGACTAATCTAATTTCCTTCTATGATGGAATCACTGACTGGGTAGGTCAGGAAAGTGCGGTAGATATAGTATATCTCGACTTAAGCAAAGCATTTGATAAAGTATCTCATTTTATTCTTATTGAAAACATGACCAAGTATGGGATTGACAAGGCTATGGTTTAGTGGATTCATAACTGGCTCAGTGATTGTACTCATAGAGTGGTGATAAATGGTTGCACATCCTATTGGAAGAGTGTTTCAAGTGGGGTACCACAAGGCTCTGTCTTAGCCCCAGTATTATTCCACATTTTTATAAATGATCTAGATTAGTGAGCTGAAGGTAAACTAATCAAATTTGAAGATGATGCAAAGCTAGGAGGGATAGCTAACACTAGAGAAGACAAAGAAAGGATTCAGAAGGATCTAGATAAGCTTGAACAAGGGGCAGCGACTAATAGAATGGTATTTAACAGGAAGAAATGCAAAATTTTACTTCTAGGCAAGAAAAACGAAAATGAGATCTATGAGATCTAGAGAATAGGAGGAAAGGTACTAATCAATAGCACGTGTGATAAAGACTTGGGTTTGCTAATAGATCACAGACTGCACAAGAGTCAACAGTGTGACGCAGCAGCAAAAAAGGCAAACACAATTCTGGGATGTATTAAAAGAAGCATAGTGTCTAGATCATGTGAAGTAATTATCCTTCTCTACTCCTCCTTGGTCAGATCTGATCTGGAATACAGTGTCCAGTTCTGAGCATTTTACATGTGAGAGTTAGAGAACACGTTTGTGACATTCAAAATGTTGCTGAATCCCAGACTGATGAACAACTTAAACAATTAGCCAGGCATTTGAGTACTCTCTGAAAACTAGCGGTAGGGCTGTTTCAAGATGCACAATATGGAGGCACTTGAAGAAAAATGGGCTGCATGGTCGAGTCGCCAGAAGAAACCCAAATGACCCTGATCAAAAGTTCACATACCCCATTTCTTAATACTGTGTATTGCCCTCTCTAACATCAATGACACCTTGAAGTCTTTTGTGGTAGTTGTGGATGAGGTTCTTTATTTTCTCATCTGGTCAAGCTGCCCACTCTTCTTGGCAAAAAGCCTCCAGTTCCTGTAAATTCCTAGGCTGTCTAACATGATCTGCGCGGTTGAGATCTCCCCAGCGTGGCTCAATGATATTGAGGTCAGTAGACTGAGATGGCCACTCCAGAACCATCACTTTGTTCTGCTGTAGCAAATGACAGGTCGACTTGGCCTTGTGTTTTGGATTGCTGTCATGTTGGAACGTCCAAGTACATCCCATGCACAGCTTCTGGGCTGATGATTGCAAATTTGCCTCCAGTATTTGCTGATAACGTGCTTCATTCATCTTTACTTCAACTTTGACCAAGTTTCCTGTGCCTTTGTAGCTCACACATCCCAAAAAGATCAGTGATCCACCTCCATGCTTTACAGTAGGAATGGTGTTCCTTTCATCATAGGCCTTGTTGACCTCTCTCCTAATGTAACATTTATGGTTGTTGCCAAAAAGTTCAATTTTGGTCTCATCACTCCAAATTACCTTGTTTCAGAAGTTTTGAGGCTTGTGTTTGTGCTGTTTTGCATATTGTAGGCGAGATACTTTGTGGCACTTGCCCAGTAATGGCTTTCTTCTGGTGACTCGACCAGACCATGCAACCTATTTTTTTTTTAAGTGCCTCCTTATTGTGCATCTTGAAACAGCCACACCGCTAGTTCTCAGAGATTCCAGTATTTCAGCTGATGTTATTTGTGCGTATTTCTTTGCATCTCAAACAATTTTCCTGGCATTTTTCACAGGTCACAGGTGAGGATGTTACCTTTAGTAGCCATTCAAACCCATTTGTGTCAACTTCTGTGCATGTTATCAGACCAAAATCACCAGGGTATGTAAAGTTTTGATCAGGGTCATTTGGATGTTTTGGGTTGTCATTATTATTGTAAAAGAGGAAACACAGTAGTTTGACAAAATTGGCTTCACCCAACCACTAACCATGAGTGGAGAAAAAGTTTTGATATTATCATTCATATTCTCTGAAAAAAGGCTAAGAAAGCAAAAATTCTGCCGGGGTATGTAAACTTTTGAGCACAACTGTAAATGTGGGAGCAAAAAAAGAATTTAGGATTATGTTTAGTATGTGCTTCAACAACATATTCCTTATTCCCTATTATAGTTCATTTGAACTGCCATCAGTCTTGACGCTTGTAGACTGAATATAGAAACATTGTTGATCCCTATGGAAAATGGCAACTTTGACAGCAACATGTTAGGCAGTGAATGCAATGTGTCACATTTATGGTTCATCAAACATCAGGATATTGATTTGCGTGTTATAATTATAAAAACACAATAATAGCTCATTGCTTGCCAATTATCCATGATTTTAAAGGAAATTAAAGTCATTATATGGAATAAGCCTATACAATAGAGCAAAACTGTATGCGGTGACACTCAAGGATACATTTTATAAGCAAGATGATTCTTAAGCCAGTTAAAAATGTTGTCTATTTAAATAGAATCTGTCTGCATGAGTTTTTTTGTGGCAAGAATCAATCCCTTGTAATTGAGCTTTGGGCCAGAGAAGACAGCAGCATTTCTGGATTGTGCTGATATATGGGTTTTTCTGTGCATGATAGATTTAACTTGCATTTGTGGATTTCACCATGAACTGTATCCAATCCATAGACAAAGATTTCTGGAAGTAATCCTGGGCCCATACAGTGATTATCTCAACTGAACCATACCTGTTTTTAATGACACCCATCCTGAGAATCCAGTACTGACTGTCTTTCTTGTGACTCGTATTCATAGATTTGTCTAGAATCTCTGAATATTTTTATGATATTTTGTGCTGTAGATGGTGAAATATTCAAACTGACTGCAACTTTACTATGAGCAACATTTTTCTGAAATTGTTCTACATTTTTTCGATGCAGTTGTTCACAGACTGGTGAACCTCTGACCATCTTTGCCTCCGAAAGACTCTGCCTGACTCTGTCTCTCTAACATGCTCTTTTTATACACAGTATAGTCACTTAGTTGAAAATTGGCCCTCAGATGACCACTTTTTCAGCTTTTTATTAACACTCCCATTTCTTTTTTGAGATTTGCTTCTGCCATCAATTTCTAACTAAGTTCCTTTTTTTCCAAATGAAATGGAAAAATGTCTAACTTTCAACTAATCTGTGTTCTATGTTCTGTTGTCGATAACATATGGCTATAAGATATTTCCAAATCATTATATTCCTGTTTTCTTTACATTGTACGCAGTGGCCCACATTTTTGGGGATTGGGGTCGTGCTATGAAAACCACATGCAATAAGATGAAAACCAAATATACTCCATTTTACATCAATATGATCCCCTAGGATGGGCTAGGATTCATCATACTTAAAAGGAAGTCTGATAGTAGTGCGAGCCTCAAAAGAGTTGGCTCCCATTTTATATTTTTTACTGCTCTGAATTTTTTAAGCCACCTAATTTTCACAAAGGAATGATAAACCTAGAAGTAAATGTTTTAAGTTAGCAGGGGATATCTTGCTTCCATGGTTTATCAGTTTGTCAGTATTCTCACCATGTTCCTGAAATTCTGTTGAAAAATTTCTGAAGGGAACACAAAGTTTAAGCCCCACATACACTGTGAATAGTTGTCATGTTTCTTGTCTGACAGCATTGTCTCTTGACTCTTCTATGCACAGGAGGGCACGCTCGCTCACACTGCCAAGTCCTCCTGTGTTATCTATGAGAAAGCCTACACCAGAATTCTTTGCAGTGACATTTCTCTTTGAGAATAAAAGTATCATGAGTCCGAAATCAGACAGGCTGGTTTCTTATTTCCCAACATTGGTTGGGCGAGAATCCTAGATCCTGATGTACGAGAGTTATCCGAACCCTTCGATATTGGCAAGTTAAGCCGTCATTAATGTAATATGTATGGGGGTCCTTTAGTTTTCTACTGTTTTGTTAAATTTTTGGCTGGGGAGTTTCTGAAAGTGTAGAGATTAATGATTTTTTTGTTCTGCTGCATATATGGCACAGGGAAAGGCTCCTGCTGGAGCCATTTGTTTTTTTGTCCTCATTTAGTAGGGGTTTTCCTTCAAAACACATTTATGTATCTGCTTAGACCTTACAAGATAAATCATCATAGCAATGTTTCTGCCAACAAACAGACTTTTCAATCATAAAACGCCATTTGTTGGCCGAAATATTGCTATGATGATGCATTTTGGATAGTAAAGAAATAAAATTACAACTCTGGTGCCTTCGTAATACTCTATTCCCTAGTCCTATAAACACTGAATGGAGAAGCGGTAGTCATTGAGAACCATGCTGCTCTGTTCACTTCCTACCACTGTGAGAAGGAAGAAGGAATTAAGAGCCTTGTTCTTGTATTTGTTGGAATTTGTAGCAAAAAGGTCTCTGTTAAGACAATTATTACCTAATTTTGCATGGAAAACCCCTAACTTATTGGAGGCATGGATATCTGGTAGTGGACATATGTGCAAGTCTATTTAAAAAATTAAGATCCAATAGGATTAAAGGCAAATAAAGAAAATCCGTCATAGACCTGATCAACACGAAAATGAAAAAACTAAATTAGACATATCTCCAATGAGGTCGATAATCGACTGATGCTTACAAGACATTTTATCCAACTACTGAGATTCTGGAAGATTTGCATTCCGCACACTAAACTAAAACTGTGCGGAATGCAAATGGTAGAAGAAATGGATAATTAAATTATAAGGGCATTATTGTTTATGTGATACAGTTTTAGGAAAACTCTCTGCAGATCCATTTGGAAGAGAAATTGGTGAGCAGCTGAACCTGGCAGTATGATGTTTACTTTAGCTTTTTCACTGTTTCAAAAATAATTTAGCTTGAAGTGTAGTCTTTTGTTTCAGTACATGGTAAAATAATGCATTGCGAATCCTGGAGTGAGCTACTTTAAGTGGTGACTTGGACTTTTTATACTGCAACACTCCAGGAGTTTTGTGAGCTGCTGCCAGACAAAGTTAAAAAACAGTAGGAAAGACAGGAGTTGTTCATTTAATGAAACTATTACTTAAATATTTTATCGAATGACAATTTATGTACCATTGGTGTGAAATAATTTATATAAAGTGAAGCAGGAAGCATGCATGTGTTGAGAGGCAAACATTAAAAAAGTACATACGGTAGTATAGTCCTCTCTACATAGAAAAGAAAGAGCTGAGCCGCACACCTTTGCAGTACAGTCAACAGAACCACTTTCAAGACATCTGCTAAACGTTTTATATGAACACAGCATTAAGAATTGTCTGTAAGACTTGCACTCCTGCAGTCTTGTAGACAATGAATGGAGCATTATGTCATGTGAGTATATGGAACCATAGGTTCATTCAAACAGGGCACTCTAAAGCCCCATTCTCTGGATTGGTTGAGGCCCCAGTGGTGAGACCTACCCACAGGATATGTGATAACTTGCATTTATGATACAACCCCTGTTACTTTCATGTTATTTGACTTTAAATACAATTTTAAGCCTAAGCTGTATTTTGTCTTATTGTGCTTTCTTTTAAAGAGGATCTTTCAGCAACTTCTTCATGTTGAACTGGACACATGGTGTTATAAAGCAGAATATTTTTTTTTCATTTAATTCCTGCTCTGTATTGCGGAGATATTAATAAAGCATTTGGCACCTAATGAGTTACTTTTGTTAAGTTAAAGTGGGTGTTATCTAAAAATTTTCACTGGGGTCATGTACTTCTACCTGTATAATGCTGATCAATCATAGGCAAGGTAGCAACACTCAAAGAAAAAAAAGTCACATCCCACAATACCTTAGGCTAAGTTCACATTAGCGTTTGTGTGCGCAGCGTATCATCCACATGTGCAAACGCATGCAAAAACATGTTTACGCAGCATTTTTTATCCACATCATCTTACGCATGACGGCAAAAAAACGCTGTGTGTGCATGCGTTTGTATGCATTTTTGCATGTGTTTGCATTGTTTATGCGCATACGTTCGATATTTCCAATGCTTTTCCAGTAGAGTTTCCTTGACACCAGACACCCAATGGGCACATCTCATGGGATTTCTGGGCATGTCTCATGGTGAAATAATTTCCTGGACCTGTTCATTCTGAAGTACGCATGCGCACACATGTCCTTGTGTACCAATGCGTTCCCATAGACAGTAATGCATTGTTTTGATGCACTCATCCACATGCGCATGAATGAGCATAAATGATGCCTCAAAAAATGCAACATGTTGCGTTCACCGGACACCGCAAAACGACTCATGCGTATGCATCTGCAGGCGAAATGATGCAAACGCATGTCCCTGCGTACACAGTGTTAAATATAAGTGCGCGTGACGCATGTGGATCTACGTGGATCATACGCTGCAAACAGATGCGCTAATGTGAAACCAGCCTTAGAGCAGCATTAGGGCAGGTTTCTCAGTGTGTGAGATTTAGTGATACAGTTTTGATCTCATGTTCTAACCTCCTGCACGAGTCAATGTGGGGGGGACAGACAGAGCAGCTGAGTTTAGCTGTGTCACATTACAAACCCTTAGGCTTCGTTCACACTATGAGCGTTTGGTAAGTTTTTGATGTTGCTGCATTTCTGCACAATTTCTGAACCTATTATTTAAATTAGGTCACTTGCGTTTTTTCAATGCGACTATGCATTTTTTAACATGCGTTTTTATCGTGTTTTGACGCTGATTTTTTTGTATTTATTTGGTGTGTCATGCTGTAAATAAATCTTCTTTATTTTTGATACTTACTGGTTATTTTATTTGACAACATTTTATTGACATACTTAGGTGCAGATCACATGGAAATTTGATGCATTTCTGCCACGGAAATGTAATATGCATTTTTTACCTGCAGAATTTCTTCACCTAATGTAAGTCTATGGGGAAATTCCAAGCAGAAAACTCAGTGTACCCGCAAGCCAAATAGACATGCTTCGGATTTGAAAAATGCACCGCAGGTCAGTTTACACAGTGTTAAAAAAAACACAGTGGGCAGGAGATTTCTATAAATTCCATCCACTGCTAGAACTGTAAGATGCTGCATTTTTGATGCAGCAAAAACATGCAGCATCACAAATGCACCAAAAGCTCATCGTATAGCCTTATGTCAGCTGTTCTCC
>VIAB01018242.1:8330-33111 GCA_009801035.1 Oophaga pumilio | reverse complement strand
GGGATCGCTGGTGTATCGCTATGTGAGACCCAGGCTTAACACATGCTGCAGCACTGCTCCTCCCCCACACCACCTGTCCAGAAATGTCATTAATCACACTTATGTCTGTTGTGCTTAACTTTTAATCACTCTGCAATGAGAGCAGAGCAGTGTGTAATTATATCTCACAGAGAATCCAACAAAAGAGATGTAATGCCATCTCTGATCTTAAGGTACTGCCACACTAAACAATCCCGCTAGCGATCACGATAACGACGCATACTAATGCGATCGCTAGCGGGATTGTTTCTATATCGCTAGTAGCAGCCTAATTTAGCGATGTCGTTAAGGACGCTATCGCGGTTAGCGATCTCCTTAACGACTTTAGCGGTACAAAAGTACCGCTAAATCGCTAACAAAAGGTGCTGCACTCAGCGATATATACTTACCAGCGGGGCGCCGACGATAAAAATAGGGTCCGGAACGATGAGAATGACGAGCGAGATCACAGCAGGATCTCAGCAGGGGCCACGTCGCTGGTAGATGCCGCACACAACAACATCGCTAACGGGATCGCTAAATAGTGACGTTTTTTAGCGATCCCGTTAGCGATGTTGTTTAGTGTGGCATACCCTTTACTACAGAGCGAGTACAAGTTGATTAAGCACAGCAGACATAAGTGTAATTACTCAGATCCAGTAATCACAGAAGTGTTTTGTAATGTGACACAGCTAAACTCAGCTGCATTATCCCTCCCCCACCATTGACCAATGCAGGAGGTTAGAACAGAAGATCAGATCTATATCATTATATCTCACACACTGAGAAATCTACTGTAATCCATTGTGTGGACATAATCTTTTGTTTGAGTGTTCCTGCTTGCTTATGATTGGTTAGCATCATACAGAGGAAGAAGAACATCTTCCCCTGTGATAATGCCGATAACACCTACTTTGATTTAAAAATAGTTAACTCATTAGGTGCCAAATACTTTGCTAATATATTTGCAAAGGTGAGGAGAAAAACAAGGTTTTATACTGCTCTGCACCCACTATTTCATTGTGTGAAAAATTTGATGATAGATCTGCTTTAAGAAAAAATGTTCTACAAAGGTATTGCCAAACATAATCCATGTGTAAAGGTGGCCATACAGATTAGAATGAAGTCAGTTATGTTTGAATGAATATTCACTTTGTAAATGAATATTATGTCAACACAGACAAATTTTACATTACATTGGTCATTACAGTTGTTCAAAATGGCCATTCATGCTTAATTGCACCAAACAAGGAATGGCCAATGTATTGTAGAAGTGACATTATGATAATGCAATGGCATTTTACAGCCCAACATTGGGTTAGGAACAATCATGCATTGATGGCAAAGTGTACCCTCACTAGCAGCTTTTAGACTTGTGTTCTGAAGATTATGAACTTTGATTGGTTGGCTAACATGATCTCTAATTGCTAAATTTCAGCAGCTGATCACTTGCTATGGTTGAATACGGAAGTCAGAAATGGATGAATATATTTTTTAACAACTTTCAAGAAGAAGAAAATGTAATGGTTTATTGTTTAGGAAAAGTCTAAGCCTATTATCAACTTCTATTCCAACACATTTGTTCACTTTAACGTTACAGCTTGACTTGAACTGTGGACTTCTTATATTTGAACATATTCCTAAATATTATATAATGTAATATCCTGGAAAATGTGAAGGCATTCAAACATAAAAACAATTCCAATCTACCAATTATTCATTTGGCAGCATTATGACGTAAAAAGAACTCAGGTAACTTTTTGACAAATAATCAAATGATAAGCTAGGTTTGATAATGGAAATACTAGCAACTCTGGCAGAACTTCAGACTTAGGTCTAGTTTGTAAATGATTTCCCTTAATTAGCAGCAGAGGATTCTTTGCCCTCCAGCAATGCATGCAGGGAAAGCCACCTGAATATGGTTACTGCTGATGTGAAGAAATGTCTGTGTTATGACACAAATATGGGCACAAATTCACCACTAATGAGGATGACCTAAGGATCCAGGACCACGCTGATTTACAGATAGTTAACAAAACATAACCAACTTGTGTTTAGTGAGCTGTAAAAATAATTCTGTGACTATCATATACCTTCTATTTACAATATTTTAATGATTGGTCTCTACATCGAGGAGTGTAAGTGAGGACTGATGTGACATTATGTTCTATTGTCATCAAATTTGATAAGATTTTATAATGAGAATTTTACATTGCTTGTAGAATACTGAATCAGTTAAGTTACAGGAATAGCTTTCAAGAAAAATATAGCCACTGTACCAAAATAATATAATGTGCAAACTTCACCACTCTCTTGAAGTGACCATGGAAAAAAAGGAAACATACATAGAGCTTGATTCACCAAGACTAGAATTTCTCACATCCGTCTTGATGAGGGGGCGTGCTGGAGTCAGGTGCTCCTGATTAATGAAGATATGCATCTCTCTTCATGAATCTGGAGCATCTGATGAGCGGCATGCGCCTCCATGAGCCACGCCAGAAATCTTATTCCAAATAATATTTCTGGCATACGAAATGCCACAGCTCGTCATGAATTAGATGAGCTGTGGTGTCTTGTTCTCGTTGCACCCCTGTACAGCCCCAGCTCTGTCTATATGGTCAGAGCTGGGAGGTATTGGAGTAAAAACTCCAAAAGCTGCAACATTTTTGCGCAACTTTGAGTTGCGCCTAAATTGTGCAACTTTACAAAGCTTTCACACCATAATTTTGGTAGAACAACTTTGATTAATTAATTAGTAATGTTGGTTCAAAGGTGATATTTTACGAAATGTATCAACATTATCTATCTGGTTTTGAGCATCATATATTTGAACCAATTCATCATTTGCGTTTTTAAAGTTCTTTTTCTTTTTCGTATTGTGGTACTCATTGATTTTTTTGCACCAAATCCTTCAAAATGACGCATGTGGCTCATGTATTTTGCGCAAAATAAAAAATGCTTTTTCATTTTGTCTTTGATTTGTTTCGTGACTTTTCAGCATGAAAAGTACCATTTATCAAAATTTTGTAAAATTTCTGATGTATATAAGATTACTTCAGGTGGGCAACTGACTCGACTAAGTGCCAAATTTAGCAACCTTATAAAATGTCACAATTGATGAATTAGCGAAAAACCTCTAGGAAACTTAAACCCAACAATGCCAATAAAAAAATCAGGCAAACACATGTAAAAAAGGCTTTATAAAATGTAAAAGAAGGATGAATAACAGGTAAACAGCATTGAAATCAGATTAAAACAGGCACAAATTCAATAATGAATATTTGCCCATTCTCTTTAGTTGACTATACTTGATAAACATAAGAAACCAATCTGTAACTATAATCATAATTGGGAAATCAGTGGTCAACAACTTATATTTCCTATTTGAATGAACTCCAATTCGATTCAAGACCAATAACTGATTAATACTGTGTTTTTATGTATGAATGAAAATTAGGAATATGCAGAAAGGCAGCAAAGGCATCTTATAATATATTGATCAAGCTAACCCAAGTTAACTTGGCTTAGCTTGGTCAACATTTGATAAGGAGAACTGTAGTAGAAAGAAAAAATCTTTGCAATTTGCCAATTCTTTTTTTTATTATGGCTAGCTACAGATTTGAGTTCAGTTCAATCCTTAAACGTGTAGTTGACCTTGAGAAATGTAATCTATGGCATTGAACCAGTATTTCTTCTGATAAGCTACCAGTGAGCACTTTATCAATGTGACTGTGCTCTTTTGCTTAACCAATACAATTCACAGAAGACACCTTTTCTCAAAAGACTTTTTCACATGTCAGTTAATTCACGAGTGATTTCACCATAGGGATACACTAAATGATTCATAGTTGAAAACAATATTTTTTCTTGATATGCACTGCATTGTGGAGAAGATGTACTCCCATCTTCATAATTCATAATGAATTCAGTATGAGAACTGTGAAAAATGCTGCATCACCAAGGTCTGTTCACCTTCTACAATAAGCACCAGGAGTATTGACACTGTGATCTTCCAATATTACAATTCTAACATCTAATGATGCTGCATGTACCTCCTGGGCAATGTACAGTATACTCAGTGCTCTGTGGTTTCACTACTTTAAAACTGCATGTAAAGCAAAGGATTAGGTTTGAATTATATGCAATAAAACCTATAGTTCCCTATAAAAATTCACCTTGATGCCTTCAAGCTATAAAATAGATGCTGAAATGATCTGAACTTTACAATGATACAAGAGAAATCCATATGAAATATGTGTCGTTACGATAGCACAGCTAAAATCGGAGTTGAAAATTCCAGGTAGCTTCTGGTATACAGACAATAAAAAATAATCCTAACATAATAGAGTCATATTGGGAAAATTATGGAAATTTTAAATACTTAATATTCAATAGCTCTTCATCGGTATTAGTGATCTGCTGAAATTTGAATTCATCAGTTTACTCAAACGTAGCCAGGAAATTCGATTTGCATCAAAGCTATTCAATGCAAATCTTGCTATACCTCAGAGAATAATAAACATGAAAAATACTCAACTCACTCCTTATCTGTCCTGCCACTAAAGGTGAGCAGATCTTTTGAAATTCAAATTCACTGACATTGCCAAATTTTCCCCCAAAATTTGATTTGCAAATACATTTAAGTGCCACTCAATAGTGGAAAGCTTGTTATTGCTCAGAAAATACACATGGGGAGAGAAGAGAAAGAGGGAACTTGTTGACCTTAAGAAATTTCACTATATAGGAGAGAATAGGAGGATCTCACTGACCATAAGAACTTACACACTACAGAGGAGAGAGAGAGGACCCCATGGATCATAAGACCTTAAACTTTATAGGTGAAAGAGAGAAAGGACCCCACTGACCACAAAAACTTACACACTACAAGACAGAGAGAGAGGACCCTGCTAGTTATAAGAGCTTACACCCTACAGGAGAGAGGGAGATAGAGATCGGATCTCACTGATCATAAAATTTTACACTCTACAGGAGAGAGAGATGACACAACTGACCATAAGAGCTTACACTCTACAAGGAAGAAGCTTACCAAGTGATTCTGGAGATGGAAAATGACTCTGCTGTACAAACTGATCCACTAGGAACCACTGATCTGTGATGGCCTGGTATTGGCCACCACTGTAAAAGGTATGATAATCCTTTAGAAGTCAGAGCTCCAGAGTATTATAGGGAAAATGGCGTGGCCAAGCAAAAAGATGTTAGCACACACACTGATGCTTCAACAGTGAGGGCAATGGTGCTGGAAAGCTTTTATTATTTGTGAATCAAATCTCAACATGTTCAAATTTGTATGAAATTGCAAATTTCAGGAAATTGAACTTGAACTTGATCCTTTGCTGTTCAATGCGCTGATCTCTACATGCTAACATAGCCACATACCTGGTCCTCTGCGCATCCAGTCAGCCGAGCATGAGAAAAATCACTAAACATTTTGATTCAGGAGCCATTTTTCAACATGACATTACCAGGCAACATGCTGCTCATGCTAGTGTTAGTAGCCTGCATAGCCTAAACCTGATACCATTGCCTGCAGCACCTACGAGTGTGACTCCCATCTGTGACGTCTTTTGTCAGCAATTGCAAAGGTAGCTGCCAGCAGTGAATCTTGGTGATTTGTGTGCCCAACTGCATTCAACGTGGCAGAGCATTCCACAGAAAACCTTTAATTATCTAATTTATCGCATGCTGAGTGTACGTTCTTGTATTTCTCCGCGTGGCACTTATACTCCATATTGAATAAATCGAGATATTTTGAAAAGTTTGCTGTCGATTTTTCATTTGCATATGATTACTATGTCTATTAATCCTGTGGTTTCTCCTTTTCCACAACTTTTCTTTCTTGCTGTTGCAATTTCAATGTTGAGGGGTATATATTAAGTATATATAAAGTATATATAAATCTTGAACATTCAGAATGTAGGGACTTTACTTTATTGAATAAAATTGGGAGCAATTTTGTATAAAACAAGCAGCAAAAATGTTATCCTAAGTTTCCTGGAACTGCCATCCTAAACATGATCAATGCTAAATTACAAATATTAGATGAAGCCTGACCTTCAAGAGCTGATGTGGGAATTAAGACAGTTTCTTCTTGCTGTCCTAACCTAGGAAAGCCAGAAAACATTTTGGTGGCTTGTACTTTTTTTTTATAAATAATAATAAACACATAGGTATATAAAACAAGTGAAATTAACAAGCCATGTTTTTGATTTTTCATAGTGTGAAAATTTGTTTCTGAGATTTCTGGCTTAAAAGTTTGGCATACTATGCACAATAAAATGTACAACAAAACTAGCAATTTGTGCTTATGAGTGGGAGAAGAAAGATATCATGGAACTACTATCCTAGACATGTTCTAAAGTAAATTACTAACATTAGCTGAACCTTGGTTTCCATGAGCTGTCATGTTAAAGGAACCTACTTTGCTATTGTCCTTAAATGTTATGTTTTGCAGTAATTCACACAGTGTTCCATAGCTTAGTATCTGTAGCTATGGACAGCCTTCTTGTGATTTAGGCTAAATAGGACAACAGAAGATGACTGACATTGATTTCTGTATTATATATACCTTTCACTTCTGGAAGGAAAAGCTGTGGGTGAGAGAGGTGGTGGGTGGAGTGCTTCTCACTCAATTACAGAAAATGCCATTATCCGGCATGCCTCTTAAATATCATTGGTGGTGACGACCTGTAATTACATGTACACACAATGAGCTACTCTTATCAGCACTCTCAAGGGACCACATTTAAATGTCCTCCATTCAGGAGAATTTATGACAGCAGCCAACACAAATCCAAGAACCACCGCTAAACTAATTTAGCCCTGGGATTACAAGTCAAGAAATTAGGGAAGTTATATGGACAGCTGTCGGGAACAATTGGCCACTACAATAAAAGAATTGCAAAATGAAATTGTAAAGGCCCAAAAAATATTCTTAAACTCAAGAATATTATTGCAAATATTTTGTGTCTTTTTTAACCCTGTAGCACACATGACAATTTGGCTTTTCAAGACGCCGTGTATGAGCTGCATTAAAGCAGCCCTCTGCCAAAACTTTACTCACAGCTTTTGTGTAGCTGTAATGGAGAAAAAGATGGTTGACAACCTCTTAATATGTAGTGTTATACTAATGCATTCTTTTTACCTTGATGTTTTAAGGAACCATTCATAGTATTATTATGCCTTCCATATGCAAAGATGATGGGAGATGTAAAAGCAAAATTATAGGTGCAGGGAAAAGAAGGGTTTATAGTTAGCTAACGCCCAACAACTGTGAGGAATTTAAGGGGCAAGAAAGGGAAGTTTTCTAGTAAATTCCAGTTGAGAAATAGAGTTCAGTTGAGTAGAGGATAGTGAGGTCAGTGACATGGTAGGCCACAGATTGTGTGTGTGTTTAAGGAAGAATACACATGCAGCAAGACTGCACCTGGATCAGAGACAAGGCTTTCTGCATCTGAATACAATAGTTCTCAGAAGAATATAGGACAAGAATCAGACAGGTGAGCTCAGCTTCAGCAGTATAGAGACGGAGATCTGAGAGGTATATGCATAGTTCAATGAGGACCCGGAGACAGCACAGGAAAAAAGGAAAGAGTCTAGGTGTAGGCCAGATCTTGACGTTCTAGAGACAGAGCTTGCTAAGCTGGGGCATGGGTTTCGCTCCAAATTGAGCTGTAGTTGGAAGGAAGCAATCATAGGAAATGAAGGGCGATTTTCCACAATGCTGCTAAACTGATATGCTTCTTACAAGATGTATGCTGCCACCCATAACAATAATATATCTACCTCTATGTAAGGGCCCCGTCTCACATAGCGAGATCACTAGCGAGATCGCTGCTGAGTCACAAGTTTTGTGACGCAACAGCGATCTCAGCAGCGATCTCGCTATGTCTGACACGTACCAGCGATCAGGCCCCTGCTGTGAATCGCTGGTTGTGTCAGAAATGCCTGGACTTTTTTTTGATCGCTGGTCTCCCGCTGGCCAGCACGCTTCGCTGCGTATGGCAGGCAGGAGACCAGCGATCAGCTGGTAACCAAGGTACACATCGGGTTTACAGGCGCGGGGCTGTGCCTGGAAACAATATGTGTACTTTGGATACCAGCGCGCTGCTGCAGGGGAGCTGGTAACCAAGGTACACATCGGGTTTCCAGGCACCGTGCAGTGCCTGGAAACCCGATGTGTACCTTGGTTACCAGCTCCCTGCACCAGCAGGCTGGTATCCAACGTACACTGCGGGTAACTAAGCGACGTTACCCGCAGTGTCGCTGTCCCGATCGCTGCCTGAGCTTCCTGTTTGGCAGCTCAGCAGCGATCATGCAGCGACACACCAGCGATCCTGACAAGTTTATATCGTTGTCGGGATCGCTGGTGCGTCGCTATGTGAGACGGGGCCCTAAAGCAAAAGATATCATAAGCAAGCTTTGTATCTGCTATTGTCCATAAACTCTACTTTATTTGCAAATCCTGGTGTGGCTCCTTCCTTACTAAAGTGGTGGGTTGCATCATCTAGCAACATGTGGTCCCAGGGACAGATTATGCCCATACCCAATGACCCATTTCTGTAATGTCTAGATTTGCAGCAGAACACCTCAGCTTGTGTGACCCTTATGTAATAATGGCTATACTTTGGTTTACTCTAAAGACAGATTACGAAGACAGAAAACTCAGACTCAGGAATCTATTCTTTAACCACTGAAATGAAAGCCATGCAAACTGTTTAAAGTTATCTATAGCTGCTTCTAATTGGTGCACATCTTTCCCATCCACAAACACTCCAGATGGACAGCCATTTTTCAGTAAAAATATTTTATCGACCATTCCTACAAGACATTCATAGACTGACATTATTCTACGATGCAAATTCTCCTGATACCATTTGTATATTAATATGTAATGTTAAAAAATTGAGGCAAGAGAAAAAGAAAATTGGCTTGCCTATGTTAAAAGTAGCCTCCAAATTACATGCTGTCAAAATTCTGGCTTCCATTCTGTTCAATTCTCTTTCCTCTGGCCATGTTCTAATATAAAATGGAGTGAATGCTGGCAGTCCTAGAACCCGGGAGTGTTACAACAATGTGTCATTCATTTCCTTAGCCAATTTCCAAAGAATTCTGAGATTGCTTGGCAGTGCAGGCAGACAAGCCAATGCCATTCTGTTGGGCACAGAATTGACTTTCATTACAAAGCTGAGGTTTAATCTTTAACTATATGAAGTGAATGTGGAGCATGCTGGGCCATTTCTTTATAAAGAAAATTGACATGTATTGGAGGAACGGCACCTGTAGATGCTATTTAGTCATTAAAATTGACCTTTTTTTGTAGCTCTGTAATACAAATCAGAAATACAGTAACATGCAATAATGACAAGAAAATAATCTTCCATATCCTCAGTTAATTACTTCAAAAATGAGATTGTACCTCTCTGAGATGCCTTAGGAAGTCTAAAGAAAGTGTGTGGTGACAGCTGTTGGCAGAGCTCAGATCATCTTGTCAGTATACCAGACCAGCCATGCAAAGACAAGGAAGAGCATAGAAACAAATAGGCTTTAGACATAAAGCGCTTTCCTGGGGGCACACCAGTTAAAATGACTCTTGAACTGCCTGTGATGACAGGAGCTGGCGTTGCTCCACGAGTAAAGAGAAATGGAGATCAGATGTAAGATGAACCACAAAATATTGCATGCCAGAGGGCACTGCAGCAAAATGCTTTGTCTAGTGTTTTGTTGAATTGCAAAACACTGCAGGACGCACACAGCCGAACGGTGATATTTGCAGCTGAATAAGTGACATGGTGGTTTGTTAGCACACCGAACAGTAGGGAAGTGCTCAGAGTGTGCTAGTAACAGCTTGTTATTCACATCTCACTATCCACGTGCACTCGAAAATACATATAAAGTGAAAATCAATGCTTTTAAGACGTGATCACATGACATATGTTAATTTAAACGGTAGCTGGGATACATTGTGTATGCTTGAAGAAGGGGGAGGTTACTTCCGAAACGGCGTCCTTTTCCTCTCTGCAGTGTTTCAGCATGTAGGAGTTTCTCCTGTGATGTAGTATATTCAATTAACTGTATATATGGTGGTAATTTTGTCAGATAATGTACAGATTGGTTAATAATCTTGATTATGGGTTAACTTTTGAGTATTTCCTATTCACTCAGCAATTCAGGACCATGGACAGCACACACTCATCTTCTGAATGCCTTGCTTTCAATGTTCAAATGTGCTTAAAAAGAGTCTGTCAGCAATAAAAAAGGTATTTAAAGGGAACCTGACACCTGATACAAGCTTTAGGTATAAACAGAACCTGGCACTCAACTTAAAGGGAAGGTGCCATCAAAAAAAAATTTTTTCAGCAATTGAAAAAATGTAAAGAATTAATGTTTAAATTTTCTTATAAATTATTATCATTTGTTTATAATTTAGTAAAATATGAAAAATATTTTTAAAAAGTTTGGCATTTCTACTTTTTAACACTAGGGGGAGCAGCTACTGAAATTTGACACAAAAACCTAGCGTACAACTAGCTCACATTACTGCCCTGCAGTAAATATGGGCTGAGTCTGCTCACATGGGTGTGATGTCACTCCTCTCCTCCCCTCCTGGGTGATTGCTAAGGGATAAGAGAGGAGATGTCACTCCTCTCCTCTTCTCCTGGGCGTTTGCTAAGGGATAATAGAGGATGACATTTAGAAACACAATGAGCAGCCATTTTGATGGAGACTGCAAAGTTACTGACAAGTCGACGGTCACCAAGGATGGCAGGCAGCAAGGATTTTTGGAGCAGGGTGACAGCAGCACAGAGTATTTCAGGAGAGCAGTGTGCTGGTCTATGGGGGGCACCCTGTTCGGTGCCAGGCATAGTACATAGAGCGCCGTCTTTTATACACTGCTCCACAGAAATCCCGGAAATGTTTCTGCTGATTGATGGCCTGCTCTGATCCAGACTTTGCATGCGAAGACAACATTCCCCTCCACAGATCCTGTCCTGGTGATGTGTGAAAGCGAAGCAACAGGCGCAGTCCGGGGTGATGCTGGGAAGCAGACTGGGGGGAAATGGAGCCATACAGTAACGATGAAAATGAGACCTCTCTCTTCAGCTATCTCACCACCCCTCCCCTAACTGCACCTAACTGGAGGTCATGCTGCCCCCTCTATTACCCCAAACCCGTGTGCAGGTGCTCAGCCAGAACCACCCTAGAATGGGTCCCCTTTCTGCAGATAACACTGCCATAGTGTTCTCACATAATACCACCATATAGATCACACATAATACCGCCATATAAATCACACATAATGCCGCCATATAGATCATACACAATACCACCATGTAGATCACCCATAAAACCAGCAGGGTGACAGCAGCACAGAGTATTTCAGGAGAGCAGTATCACACAGGATAGGATTAGATACACGGCTCAGCAGACAGTAACACAGGATAGGATTAGATACACGGCTCAGCAGACAGTAACACAGGACAGGATTAGATACACGGCTCAGTAGACAGTAACACAGGATAGAATTAGATACACGGCTCAGCAGACAGTATCACACAGGATAGGATTAGATACACGGCTCAGCAGACAGTAACACACAGGATAGGATTAGATACACGGCTCAGCAGACAGTAACACAGGATAGGATTAGATATACAGGTCAGCAGACAGTAACACAGGATAGGATTAGATACACAGCTCAGCAGACAGTATCACACAGGATAGTATTACAGATATGCCCACACTGGTGAAACTGCCCTCCCTCCCCCCCGAATCACCAGACTATGGGCTGTATATGTCACTGTCCTTCTCAGACAGCCATAAAAGCTGTCATAAAAGCGAAGGTGCCAGATTATCGGAGATCCCTGGGACTGTTTGTGAGTGGGGAGGCGGAGACAGAGCAGAAGGACACAGTGTAGCAGGACACAGTGTGGAGCCTGGAGTAGCAGGACAGAGGAGCAGGGAGGTAACTCGCTACTCTCCATCCTCATACTCCAGTGAGCGCTTCTCTCCTCTGCTGTCCACCTTCTCCGCATCTACAGCTTGTCCTCACAACACAGGACCTGTTATGCCAGAAGTGAGCAGTACAGCTTCTGACATAACACGTCCTGGGATAGAGGGTAAGTGGAGCTCGGCAGATAGCACTGGGCTACAGTAAAATGGCGCCCAGCCACACCTATAGCATAGAATTGTGCAGCCTACAGGGGCGTGCCCAGTTCACTACTAATGCGGCTGTAATGTTAGAGAGACGGTCGGCATCCGACCGCTGTCTCCTATGTCCATGGACTGCCGTATTTGCAGACTGTATGTATCGTGCACAGATCTGCAAATCAAGATGGCAGCGCCCAGTGGCTACTTTAAAACATTATTACAAAAAAACATAAATCCTAGTTAGTACAACATTTGCTGAAACAACATGTTTTGTTACTAAAGTTTTTTTGCAAATAATATAAAATTGCGGCACCCTCCCTTTAATGCTGGTGAAAAGTCATTTTTATTTGTAGTACTTAACAAACGTTTCTGTCCCAAGGACCTTCATAAGTTACATACTTAGTAGTTTCAGAGTGGGTATATAGCGGTACAGACAGAGGTGGATGCCGCGTCAAGACACAGACGCCCACTCTCACAGCCTTTCACCCATTTCTTCATAAAGGCATAATGATTACCTATTTATTTGATGCGGATAAATCTGTCTGTACCGCTATATACTCACTCTGAAACTACTAAATACGTAACTGATGTGCAAAAGTCTAATTGGAAGTGTGGCTACAGGGAGAAAATGACATTTCTCTGCAGTCTTCGGGGCAGCGCAGGTAACTGTACACCGCGAGCATACTGCAATCATTCCCACTGCTCCGTGA
Source organism: Oophaga pumilio (assembly GCA_009801035.1). Classification (NCBI taxonomy): domain Eukaryota; kingdom Metazoa; phylum Chordata; class Amphibia; order Anura; family Dendrobatidae; genus Oophaga; species Oophaga pumilio. Next base: position 20,215 of record VIAB01018242.1, on the reverse strand, counting down.
CTGAGACCCTGCTCTATGCATACGCTGCACACAGATGCTTCTGAGCAGGATATCAGTCAAGAAGGAGGGGCAAGATTAATGGGCAGTGATTGTTCACTGCTGCAGCAGTTGGTGACTGTAAGAGAGCGACTGCAGGGAGGGAAAATATAACCTCATGTTCTCCCTGCACCTAAACTTGCAATTAGACTGCTGCAAATGTTTAAAATTACCTCTATCCCTGCAGGTAAATGCCATTTTTTTGCTGACAAGTTCCCTTTAAACATCCAGGTTGTAAATAAAGTATGCCAAGCATAACAAAACATAATGTGCTCTGGCTCATTTCTATGGTTTTGCTTTAGTTTTTAAGAACTATGTGCATACCGAGGAGCACCCCCCATTTTTGAGCTGGGCATTTTGTATATATAGCTTTCCACAGGTAGGTGTTAAAACAGTCAGGTTTGGGTCCTGCTCTACCCCCATCTATTTTGAGGTTTGATGGCACATAGCAAGGTGAACTTCAAGAATTAGGGTCCATTCCTGATTAGGTGCACCTTGTTGCAGTGGGGTGGCTATTACGCTTGTTTGATCAAAGTAGTGTCAACTAAGTACCCTAAGTACCCTATGCTATTTACATTCACTATTACTATTCATTTAGTTACTGCAGGATATATGCTTATTTTGTTTTCATCCTAGGCAATATCAAAGCATGTCTATGCTTTTTAAAGAGATGACCCTCCCCTGCTTAAAACTTTGAAAATGACAATGGAGAAAATCTATCGATATGACATAGGTAAGTTTATTAATTAGTCCATCTCATTATTCTTCTCCAATGTTTTCAGTCTAATTTTTCAGTCCAGCCACAACCTATGCACTGATACTGGGAGAAGGGTGGTGGTGCATGACTAACTAGAATTCTTCAATGTTCTTTGACTCTTTGAAAGGCACTGACTCCCACTGCTCACGACTTAAGTACTGTACTAGTAATAATAGTCTATATATTTTGCCCAGTGTATTCTCTTAAGAAATGTAAGTGCGCTATATGATCCTAAGAACATAATAAAGTGAAGAGTTAGCAATAGAATTTTAGCTTCCATCTACCTACCTGATTGATTGTGATGGGCAATGTCACTACTTTCTTGATGTAGTATTTACATATAAATAAATATTAAGTTTTTCAGCTTTAGCCACTGCTTCTACGAATTCATTAAACTAAAATTTTCTATGAAAAGAGTCAGATTAATCTGGTAATATCATACTATGTTAATCCAGGGGGAAATAACATGCAAACCCCTATGAGGTAATATGTCATCATTTACATTGTAATATTCCTTCTTTGTCATATATGGAGAATAAATCCCTAGATGAAGGTGTATGGTATAATGAATGTGAATGCCATAAGTGGATGTAGCATAATCACTAACACAATAGATTGCCTTTTAGGATCTGTCTCCCTTTCGATAAGCAATGCTCGAATTCCAGGCTATTATTTTCTGTTCTGATTTCTGGCACCATTTCTAAGTCCTTAATGTTTATTGCACCACCGTTAAATTAATTCAGAACGAAGGCTCTATGTAAAAAATTGTGTCTTTGCTTTAATTACCTATATTTTAAAGCTTGTGCTACATTCTTACATCCCCAATGACCACTTGCTCCAGCATTTTTCCTTATGAAATATCCATTCCTATTACACAGTAATTGCTTGTACTGGTTTTAGGGTTGTCCAAGCTTATTATGTTATGGGCCACATGTGTTTTAAGTACTGTATACTGTGATAAGCTGGAGAAAATTAACAAATTATATTATCCTGCAATGGCCAAGCTGCTGAGTAGGGAAACACAAGTCAATCAGCCCCTGGGCTGCAATTTGGATGCTGTCGCATTTCAGGTTTTGTGAGCAAATTAATTAGATTTCACCGGAAATCTTTGACAAAGAGAATTTACAAACTGGTTCTGTTAAGAGCATGGATGTGTGAGCACTTATGTGTCCTGTAATGTTAATTTATATGTAGGAGTATGCTTTTGAGACAATCTATTTGTTATCTAGGGAAATGTTGGCTTGTAAACACCTCTGATTTAGGTGGTCATTCAGTTGGAAATTAATATCATGGCTTCAATGTGACTCTGTAGAGGTCTTACGTGAATACAGATTCATAATATATGTGTCATTTCTAGAGATGAGCGAACTCAAGCTGTAAAGTTCTGCTTTGGTACCGCTGGTGCTGAACGCCGAACACTTGACTTCTCCTGGAAATCTGTTTTACAGTTAAGGAGGCCAGTAGGGATAGAGAGAGAGATAGACAGAGAGATTTTCTAGCTCCAAAGTTCAGGTCCCCTTTGATTTTAATGGTGTTCAGGTTCAAGTTCCGGTACAGTTCTGGTTCCCAAACTGAACATTGGACTAAAGTTCGGTCAGGTACCAGATCCGAAACATCCACGGGTCAGCTCATCTCTAGTCATTTCCATTATTTTATCAGTATAGTAAAGTACAAAGATGAAAAATTAAAAGACAACTCATGTCAAACTTGACAAATTTCACCTATACAGTACATGCCCAGTAACCTGACATCTGCGCTGCTGTATGCTTGGGCTTTATCTAAAGAACTGGTTCAGCATCATGTGTATATTTCATGATGGAGCTTCTAAAAGTTGTAAAAATAATCAGTATTGAATTTTTTTCTTCTCTTTACCAGCAAATTAATATGAATTTTTTTTTCAAACATTTTACTGGAAGGAAGAAAGGAAGGAAATTTACTGGTGATTACCTAGCTCTCTGCATAATACACAACCAAACAGTTTAAAAGAAAACTAAATGTACAAAAGGCACAATAATATAACAAAAATGTAAGTAATTCTTCCCGTAACATCTCTCTTTTAATTTTGTTTTGTTGACATTATTAAACTACTAGAAATGTAACAAGTATCCATTTCTCATCATGTACCTGGAGATCGTATGTTCCACCATACGTATTCCACAACCTTATGTTCAACTGTAGTGGAACTGGCTGCATCAGGAGCCTCTCCTCTCTCATCTATCTATAATAGGAGACCGGTAATGCCGAGTCCTTTCCATTACCCAATTATCAGCCAAAAATGGAAAGAATAAAAAAAAAATCACCTGTGCATTTTACAAAACCATATCAGGATCATGCTCTTTATGCCACATTCACTTCTAAATTAGGTGTTCCTTTATCAGAGGAGATGCACTTCAACAGGATTGGTTTCAGGCACAGTGGGATATAACAGAGATCATTCCCAAAATCTGCTGCTTTGGTATTTTTTTGAGTGTTTAAATTGGATTAAGGATAATGTAATTTGTGTATGGGATTTGTCTGTTGTTTTAGCTCTGTCCAACGTGATTGGGGTAGCCACAATATTAGGCAAACCTATAGGCATGATAGGTGCTAAAACTGCAAGAAAAAGTTCTTTTTATTTACAATTAAGGTTAATTATTTTTAATATTGATCTACAAGGCTTCATTTATGATGAAATAACAAGAAACCATTAATTTTAATAAATTGTAACCTGCTTTGTACCGAGAACGCCCTGCGGCTCGCTACTGGGACATGCAATGCAAACACATATTTTAACAAATAAATTGTTTAAAAAAATGTTTATGGTTCTAAAATAGAGAGCTAGAAATTCAGCAAATTGAAAAATGTTGTCTTATGTTACTGTCATATTTGCCCTTAAAGTTCAACTGATTTTAATGGTTTGATAATTATAATACATATTATTGTTCCTGCTATGATAGAAAACATACTGAATTTCTCCATAGTTTGCAACATTCTTCGGCAGTTTCTAGAAGACACATTCTCCATCTTGATCATTTTATTCTCCTTGAAGGTAGATGTGCCCAGAGGCTTTATCAAACTATCTAAGAATGTCTACAGCTATTACATGTATAGCTACGTTTTTAAGTTAAATTAATAAAATCTCTTCCTTGATTGCTCACTCTTCCTCTCAGGAAACATATACTTCCTGAATAAGTTTCTGCAGTACGTTATGCTGTGTAACAACTTCTTGGCTACCTTTTTATTCAACATAAACTGTTAGCTCTTTTTAATGCAACATATTCTATGGACTTAGCCTCATTAAGTGTCTTTTTTATTGTAATTGTGATGTTTGCTCATAATAGAAACATTGAGAATGTATTCAGAAATGTCATTAAGCTCAAAACATAAGTAAGCTAAAATGTTGGTGTGGTCAATAAAGTTTACCTATTCTTATATTGTGATTATTTTTGTGTGAGTTATAACAAATGCAACAAGGTTCATGAATATCTGTCATGGGTGTATCGCCACGAAGATCGTCGCGTTTACACACTCTGACTTCTCACAGCTGAATTGCTGTTTCTTTGTGTTTGGTGGTGAGGGGGTTAATTTTACCTAGCTCTTTGCTAAGACTAGGTTCAGCCTCGCCCGGCTGCTTTTGATTTGGAACTAATTAGTTTCCTTTATATACCTGCCAGTCTGCTTGTTAGATGCCGGTGAAAGCATTCATGTAGTCTAGCAGACTGGATCGGTTCTGAGTATACTTAAGCTAAGAGCTCCTTAGTTGTTTTTCCTCTTATTGCTTATAGTTTATCTCTGAGACCTTATGTGTTCCTTCTGTGTGTAAGTGTTGTATGTAAGACTGTATTTACTTTATTCCTTGTCTTTCTTGTGTGTCTTTTCTGTTCATTAACCGTTACCTGTTCATTCCCTTTGGTGGTAATCAGGGTCCTTCTAAGGACTAGATTACAGTTGTCAGGGATTGATAGGAGACAGGGTTTACGCTGGTGGCCTGGACCTCTGTACCTTTAACAGTACCTCCAGGTTAAGGGACTAGTCAGGACCCCAGTTTAGGGTCAGCATAGACCCCAGTCCACCTCTAGCCGGAGACAGCGTAAAACGGATTCCGGATTGACCCACTGGATATTCTGTCAGGTAATTCTATGTTATCCTATATCTATGCATATGTTATATAGTATGTTGTCCCTTTTGATATAGATTACTGACATCACATATATATATCTGCTATACAGCGTGACAATATCTGCGTGGTAGTCTGCCTATGCAGTTATCATAGTGCGGCTGCTCGTTATTTTGTTTTGAGGTGGCAGCAATATGCAAATTTCATCGTACAATTGTGTTCTTGCTTCCCAAAGACTATCACATTAACTTCAACTTGTAGGAACAACACAACTAACAAATAGGTCTTTAGGTCTCAATATAGTCATTCATCATTTGTGTTTTTTTAGTCCCTTTTCTTTATTCACTTGTGGTTTTGGCAGGTGTTTTTTTAAGCCAAAGTAATCAAATGGTGCATGCCTCTTAATGAATCAAGCCCACCTGACAAGTAGCGAGTGCCTCTGTGTGCGCCTCACCACAACTCTTACTTCAATCGAGGACTTTAGCTCATCATGCATTTGACGAGTTGTGGTTGCCACGCCTCGACCCACTGCTCCTCCACTCACTTTGTTAATCTGGGTGAAAATGTTGTGAGAACACCATATGTCACAAAATTTTAGAGCAGCCTTGCGTTGCATCAAAGGTTTGACACTTTTCAAAGCTTTTTACGCCATAATGCTCCCATAAAAGCCTCGATGAATGAGACTCACTGTGTTTCAATGCTTCTGGCATTACAATTTCCCCTGACAAGCCAGCTTTGGGCACCTGCTTATTAACACCACATCCTACTGCAAGTTGTCATGGAACAACACTGCTCCTGGTGTCCTCAACTTTCACAAGAAGGACAACAGTACTAGGTCATATTCTATAAGCAAGGCATTGCCGGAGCAATGTACCACACAACAAAATTACATGAATTTTACAGGGTATGGATGAATTACATAAGCTTGCACATTGGAGACTGCAAACCCTTGGCCTAACTACACAAATTATCCACACACTGCCAACATACAGTATTTTTTGTGGGCAAAAGTTTCTGGAAAAGAGATGCATATTAACCCTCCTCAAAGTTCATGTTCTCTTTTGTGCTAAACTAACAAAGTTTACAAAAAAAGTCTTATATTCTACAGTCCACAGTTCTTTGCACGTCTCAAAGGAGCTGAACTGAGGGTTACTGCAATGACTCCTCTGAAATTATGTCTCTCAATCTGTTCAGCTGAATTTCTCACAGCAGATTTCCCTGAGCTTGTCACATTTTTAGACCCTTAGATGCAAACTACTCATTGTCTAAACACAAGTTTGTGCTCTCCTCAGCACTGGGGACTGCCGCCTCTCATGTCATCACAGCCACAAACCAACTTTATATTTTCTAGCTCATTTTTAGCTCATTTTTCACTCTGTGGCACAATAAGATTTCTATTGGCTGCTTTACACACAGATTATAGTAGCAGTCACATTTGTAAGAGGCAGTAAGGTTTTCCCCCCTTTTTTCGATAAAACCTGATTCTGAGCGAGGAGTGATGGCGCAGAAAAAGAAAACATCTTTCTCAGTGCTATGTACAGGACCACTAGATGTGGAATGCATAAAATTATACTAAAGTAAAGGCAAACAGAAGAAAAATAAATAAAAAGACAACTATATGCAGGGTAAACATCAATTATGCATTCACAACAAGCCAAAGTAGGGTTCGTGAGTTTCCAAATGACAGCTATGCCTTCATTTCTGCACACTATTCCATAGCAAGTATTAATAGAAAGTGATTTCTTAAATATATATCATTGATAGGTTATGTTATAAAAAATATTTAGCTAGCGATAATATATGGTGGATTTACACAACGCAACGTATGCCGTATAAATGCCAGGAACTGGTCTTTCTGCATATCTAGTAGATGGGTCTCTTTTTCTCGCAAGACACTTTCACTTTCAAACTTCTTGACTAGATATTAACAGTTCAGAAGAAGACATCCAAGGAATTTGCTGAAGAGTTATGTATTTTGACACTTTAAGTGGATCTTCTGAGAACAACAAACATGGAGTAAATCAGATTAATTGATGCGATTAAATTTTACACAAAAGGGAGGCAAAATGGATTTAGGTACAGTCGAAAAAGAACATGCAATCCTTAATCTGTTAGGAACACTTTTCTTTGAGTCCAGGAATGAAAATAGAATTAGTTTCTAGTGAATTTGGAACCGACTCTGTTCCCGCGATTACATATTTTATATTCTATTAGGTGAAAAGAAACAGTAATATAATCTGTTCACGCTAAAGCAATAAAGTTGCAAATGTCAAAAACATATTCCCCTGAAGGAATGTGATGTAGAATTATCTGAATGTGCCGGAGCGCAAGGAAGTTTAGTTTTGCCCATTGGGGAGAGAGAAATCTGCTTTTTCCCGTCACAGAATGGACCCTGCAGGGGGATGGAATGTGTCTTTTAATCAATGAGACTCGTACAGTTTCCGTTTAAGGGATTTCTTCACACTACTGCACCTCGAGGCTGTGCTGTGTCCAAAATCTTTCCAATTTAGCCTTGTGTGAAACCAAGAAACTTGACACTTAGACATAAACATTCAAATTCTAAACCTGTCACCATACATTGGGAAGAGAAAAAGAAAAAAAAAAACAGCGAGAAGGTTGCAGTCTAAAAGATAACCTTTAATCCATTAGGTTAAAACATAAGTGGCACAGGATTGCCGGGCATGGGAAAAAAACACTTCAAAAACAGATGACGCGTTTCGACTTAGCAGTCTGAAGACTTTTAATTTAGTGGAGCATGTGCATAGTAAATGGCTTTGTTAGATAAACGTCTATCAGAACTAAATATAAGCAAATTAAATAAATTCATGTGATTGCTTTTAGCTCATGTAATAAATCTATTAATTTCAAAAGGTTTGATTTTGAAAACTGACTCATCTGTTAGATCAGAGAGTTTGTTCAAGGAGCATCACTTTTACTATGCTTATTAAATTTACATTTCTTAGCTAATTTCCTAATTTACAGTGAGATCGATTCATCAAGACCCACCGGTCTTGAATAGGGGGCATGCTGGAGTCAGACTTTCCTTATTCATGAAGAAATCTTACTTCTGTCAGGTACTAGAGTAAGATTTCTGGGGTAGGGAACACCACAGCTCATCATGAATTCGACAAGCTTTAACTTCTCATCCCTGCAGCATTCCCTTCCTGCCCCAACTCTTCCCGTTTTGGCATAGCAAGGAACAACTGGAGTGAAAACGCCAATAGTTGCACAACCCCCGAGCTGTGCCTAAATTTTGCAACTTTTCAAGGCTGGCGTGAAAGCTTTGATGAATTGAGCCTGGTATGTGTTAGGGTTCGAGTTCCCGCTGCTGCACAAGGGGAGTCTCGAACCAGTCCCGCTGCGATCCCCCATCCATCTCCGTCCACAGTGGATCCTGCTCAGCTTAGACGTCGGTCCCAGCATCTCGCCCAGTCTAACAGTGTGCAGAGGATTACTGCTGCCTCTCCAGGCTCTGCTATTGTGGCCAGTACTGGTTAGCGGCGAGCAGACGTCTTTAGGACAAAGTCCTTGTTTTCCCCTTCTGAGCATGCCCAGGGTGAGATCTCTCGTTGGAGATCAGGGGTCACATGCTCAGGTACTGCAGCAGCTCCTATTGGTCCGCCAGGAAGGTCCTGTGACTACTGGTGTTCTGGAACAGTTTCATTGGTCCTTGTTTCTGGCAGGTCCTGTAGCTGTTACTATAAAAGGGTGGCATGGCTGGGCCGCCATGCGCTAGTATCAATTGCATTATGTGCTATGCGCCAGTGTGATCATGTACGCATGTGGTTAGGGCTCGGATGAAATAAGCCCCCCGAATACCGGCTTCTCCGGTCAGGAGATTTGGGTGCACGTGCTTTCTACATGATCACGGACTGCTATCCGCACAGCAGCTATCTGTGTATCCCTGTGAGTCTAACAGGACACAGTCTTTTTCTCAGCGGCTCTGTGACGCAACAGGGTTCGCTTTATTATGTTGGTTCAGCGCCCTAGCGTTTTACTTTGCGGCTCACTGAAGCTAAGTGAGTTCGCACTTATCGCCATATAGCGTTGTGGCATTCCCGTTAGCGGCTCTGGGGATTAACAGAGTTCGCACTTACTGCCACAGCGTGCTACGGCGTTTATTTTAGCGACTCTGCGGGATAACAGAGTTTGCTACTTTCGCCATCTTACTAGCAGCGGGCTTCGCCTGCACGGTGGACCCCGGTCTGCGAACGCACCTCTCTACAATATCTATTAGGTGCGTTCCGCAGACCCTAACAGTATGTTTATAGGATTAGAATTACTGTTTTTCAATACAATGCTAGGTATCTCCCTGATATACAGTAGATATGAAAGATAATATACAAGTTACATCTAAGTGCATGTAGGTATTCAACTAAAACCTCTAGATATAGAAATGACCTCTGAAAATACTTTCTGTTTTACAAAGGTCTTACTGTGATATACAGTGAAACACTTACAGGGATTTAGGTACCTTTCAAAAGGACATGTCAGCTCTCCTGAAACATCTAATTTAGTAGATGTGTATATTTCCCATAAAATGACAATCGTCGAGAACTTTTCTTAAGACTTCGCATTTTACTGTTCCTTTGTTATTCCTCCTAGAAAAATATAAATAAACTGAAATCTGGGGCTAACCATTCATTTTGTCACAGGGTAGAGCTCTGATTGGACGATATCAAACTCTGTAGAGACACATCCCTGACTGGTAACACCCAGTAAATGTATCCAAAAATTTCTAGAGTAATAACACAGAATAAAGGTTCACGTTTATCAAGAAGTTAACTTCAGTTCTTGGCCTTAAAAATTCATTTTTCTCACAATATTTGTCACAAGTTGAGAAAACTAAAATTGTAGGAAGCATGGCTAACAATGTTTAGACAGTTTTTTTTAAGCTTTACCTCAAAAATTATGCTAATTTTGTCTCAAATCTGCACCTATTCATAGGTGGTTTAGATATAATTTTCTTATTTGAGTGGAATTACATTCTACTAAAATTTTACAATAATCCACTTCCACTGCATGTGTTTCCTCAAATCATACTTGCTGCCTTTTCTTACCATATGCTGAAACCTCGGGCCTCTTTACAAAAGGCCCAGGAAATCTATGCTAATGCACATCACAAGGTTGCAGATACATGCACCGCAACCTTACAATGTGCACTCTAGGCTGGGACTTGCAGTCATGACTAGGTATGGGTCATCCCGGCCTAGCATGAAAATGGCCTGGATTTCAGTGTATGGTGGCAAAGATTGTAAAGGGACAGTGAGAAGCTGAGGAGATCAGTGAGGTGAATGTTGGTTGTTTTTTTTCTGCATAATACATTTATCAACCTTGGGGTCGCTATAGATCCCAGGTCATAACAAAGAACATTCAATTTGTGGGGAATAAATTTGCAATCAAATTTTCTGTTAACCACTTCACGACACAAGTCGTAGATGTACGGCACATGTTGGGTCTCCCTATTTGCTGTGGGTTCCTGTGCTGAGCCCACATCTTTTTGCGCACATGTCAGCTGAGTTGAACAGCTGACATGTGCCTCTAACAGCCGCTGGTGGAATCACGATCCACTCGCGGCTGTTAACCTGTTAAATGTCACTGTCTTTGACAGCGGCATTTAACAAGATCGCAACGGAAGCGCATCACTAATCCCGCTCATCGGCGCCCATATCACTTGACTGCTAGTCGCCGATAAGTTGGCATAACAACCTGGGGTCTGCAAGAGACCCCTGTGGTTATCATTGCCGGATTGCAATGAGCGCCGCCCAGGGGTTGGCGCTCATAGCAAGTGAGCATTTCCACTACACAAAGCGGGCTGATGCCCTGCTCTATGCAGCACAAGCGATCGAATGATCACCTTCAATTGGAGACATTTGAAGCAAGTGAAAAGTGAAAAAAAATGTTTTTAAAAATATTAAAAAATATAAAACTTTAAATCACCCCCCATTCGCCAAAATAAAACAATAAAAAAATAGACATATTTAATATCGCCATGTTCAGAATCACCCAATCTATCAATATATAAAAAAAATTAATCTGACCGGTAACAAGAAATAAAGTAAAAACACCAGAATTACATTTTATGGGTCGCCGCAACATTGCATTAAAATGCAATAACACGTGATCAAAAGATTGTATCTACACCAAAATGGTATGAATAAAACGTCAGCTTGGCACGCAAAAAATAAGCCCTCACCAAACCCGAGATCACGAAAAATGGAGACGCTACGGGTCTCAGAAAATTACTAAATTTTTTTTTTTAACAACCTTTGGATTTATTTTTTACCACTTAAATAAAACAGAAACTACATGTTTGGTATCTACGAACTCGTAATGACCTGGAAAATCATAATGACAGGTCAGTTTTAGTATTTGGTGAACATAGTAAAATAAAAATAAAAAAACAATTGTGGAATTGCACTTTTTTTTGCAATTTCAAAGCACTTAGAATTGTTGTTCCGTTTTCCTGTACACTACAGTACATGGTAAAACCAATGGTGTAGTTCAAAATTACAACTTGCCCCACAACAAACCCTCACATGGCCATATTGACTGAAAAATAAAAAGTTATGGCTCTGGGAAAAAACAGAAATGCAAAAACGAAAATGGACTGCAGCATGAAGGGGTGAAAATCCTTTGGATTTGGTAAATTTTAATCTTTGCAAATCCACTCATCTCTACTAAAACAGTCTAAAACAACACCAACTTAATTATGTGACATGAATCTCTTAATTCATTTGGCATAATTTATTCTTAGACTAGATGGTGGCACGATTCTAATGCATCGGGTATTCTAGAATATGTTTGTAGCTTATTTATGCATGGCTCCGCTCCCACCCTCCCATCCTTGTATGCATGGCTCCCCCTCCCATCCTTGTATACATGGTCCCCTGTCCCATCCTGTATACATGGCTCCGCTCCCCCCTACCCTACTTGTATGCATGGCTCAGCTCCACGCTCCCATCCTTGTATGCATGGCTCCGCTCCACCCTCCCA
>VIAB01018240.1:19955-34388 GCA_009801035.1 Oophaga pumilio | reverse complement strand
AAATATAGAGTATATATGAAATTTGAATGGCATCACTCCTATGTAGAAACTACTTATAAAATAAAGGTACTTAGCGCACAAATTGGCCAATTCATGAGAGCCCATCACCCACAACAAGGTGACCTTTCCTTGATGGGACCCTAGCCTAATATTTATCAGATATGTCTTTTTTGGGTTAATAGCGTACATGTTTAAAGGGAAAGTATGATTCAGCACTAATAAAAAAAAACAGCCTTAGACTGAAGCTTAGCTAAATATGGAATCCGTCATCAATATTAGGTTTGGGGTCCCATGAAAGAAAGGTATGCCTTATCATGACTGGTGGGATCTCATGAAGTATCTTCATTTTATAAGTATGTTCTATATAACAGTGATGTAGTCCAAATGTCATATATTCGAGGTTTGCGAACATCTTAGCACTTACAGAGGCTGCTGTATTCTTTTGTTTGCATATAATGTAGTCATAGCAGCTGGCAACTGTTCACACTTGCTTTCTTGTGCTCATGTACTGAGGTGGCAACAGTCTCCATATCTGGCTGATCTCCTCATCCCATCAGTCTTAAGGTACTGCCACACTACACGATCCCGCTAACGATCTCGTTAGCGTCGCATACTAATGAGATCGCTAGCGGGATCGTTTACAGTATCGCTAGTGTCGGCCACATTTAGCGATGTCGTTAAGGACGCTATCGCGGTTAGCGATCTCCTTAACGACTTTAGCGGTACAAAAGTACCGCTAAATCGCTAAAAAAGGTGCCACACTCAGCGATATATACTTACCCAGCGGGGGCGCCGACGATAAAATAGGGTCCGGAACGATCAGCACGACGGACGAGATCACAGCAGGGGCCACGTCGTTGCTGCATGCCGCACACAACAACATCGCTAACGGGATCGCTAAATAGTGACGTTTTTTAGCGATCCCGTTAGCGATGTTGTTTAGTGTGGCATACCCTTTAGCCTGGTAATAATTAGTGTTAGATCCCACCTGCACTTTAAATTTGTAGACTTTTCAGAAGCATGTCTGATAAATATCAGGTTTAGGGTTCCATCAAAGAAAGGTCACCTTGTCATGGCTGGTGGGTTTTCGTGAATTGGCCAAATTGTGCACTGAGTACTTTAATTTTGTAAGTATCTTCTATATAACAGTGATATCACTTATATTGCACTTATTCAATGTTTGCATACTTCTCAGAGAATATTTTGCTGCTGTATGTATGCTATAAGAACCTCCATGTTGCTCTAGATATTTCCTCAGCAGCGTTTACAAATCCTAGGCTCCATATTTTGCTGTGCTTTTTTCTCCCCATTATGGACCATAACTCAACACTTTTATTACTCTTCTAAATGATTCACAGATAAATTAAATTTGTAAACTCGCAATTTCCTAAATAAATCCTGCACCCGTCTTCTTCTGTAAACTTCCCCCAGTGATATATTCCGTTTTCAGACAAGTTAAAGTCATCCATAAATAATCTTATAACTCTAATTCCATCCTTTTGTGTATAGCATTCGGCACGACATGATACCTGTCAGCGGCCATAAGTCACCGAGTACGAGGTTTTATGGTGTCTGCCATTGTGGATGAAATAATAAACTTTCGGGCAATGAAAGAGTGTTTTTTGCCGGGCAGGGATCTTGTCAGTAACAGGGCAAGTTGGAGACAGAAGACAGAATAAAACTTTATATGCATCGTGAAGCTGTCACTTCTATTGAGACCTTTGTCTTCTCGCCGATGACATTTGGACGGATAACATGCCGTATTCTCACAGCGGTTAGTGCGATTCATTTCCTAGTGCAGTAGGTTAGGTTGAAAATCACAATAATTAACTTCTGAGTCACGGATTCTAATGGGGATTGCTATAAGGTCAGTTTTTTGGTAATATTAACACAAAAGTAACAATTAAATCTGTAATCGAAATCTACGACTGAATTAAACCTCCTTGAAGACTTAATGAGAAGATGGAGGAAATAGGATATTAGCCTGCAAATATTTGGAAATGAGGAAAATAATGATGCCCAGGATGCTCAAATGTCTGGTTTGCCTGTAGATTCTTGCTCTTGTTACAAGTCTGTCCTTAAATAACCCGCTAATTCTTAGCTTTCCATTCTGTCAGCCCGTGAAAATCAGACCACAATCTGATGTCATCCGAGCGCAGTCCGATTTTTCCACGGACTCATTGACTTGTGTGAGATATGAATATTGGATGCACATTGAGCATGCTGCAATTTTTTCCTCAAACATAGAATAACATTAGCCCGAGTGCAATCCAATGTTTTATTGAATTGCACTCACACCCAAAATATGCTCTCCAGCACAAGCCCGTACATGAAACAATTAGTTCAAGGCTAAATGAATTCTCTTCAAATTTTACATAAATTTTTCCTAAATACAAAATTTTTCGGATTCGTTCTATACAAGTTCAGCAAAATAGTGTCTAACCAACCATCATTTTGATGACCTGCAGAGGACTGGGAAAAAAGTGGAAAAAAATAATGCGTACTTCTTCCCTCACTTGTCTTGCTTCTGCAACGCACTGTCCAGTTCTCCACGCTTCTTCCTTTCACCTCTTCTTTTGATTCACAGCAATTGTCTTCCTGAACCTTTATGCTTTTGAATTTAATCCATTAAGTTTGTGTTCTGTGGTCAGCTTCACATCTTTTCTCTGGGAGTTTTGGTTCTATATTCCTGGCTGCAGTCTGCTTAGCTTCACACAGGTGTTTTCATTTATGTGCCTATCACCTTTTGGGTGCAGCTTTATATTCTATCTCTCTGCTGGCATTTCCTGCTTGAGATAGATTCATTTGGATGCTCTGACATTCTATTGATGTGTGGAGCCAGTCTGTGAGATTCCAGCTAAGGGTTTTTCACTTTGCTTTTCAGTTGCTATACTTTGCACCTATCTTCTGTTTATCATTAGGAAGTAGGAAATAAGTTTGTTAACAGTACTTGATTTATTTTTTGCTTGGTATTTTGTTATTTTCTTTAATCACTTTGGGATCTTTCATTTGTTCAGTTCAGTTCTTGTAGATAATTCATGCTATGCTCTGCCTTCCGGTTTTTTAGGAGGAACATGAAGCAACTCATTGGCCTTTTAGAAAGTTTAGGCCAGCATTTTCATGTTCTAGTCTGAGGTTTAGTCTTAGGGAAGTTTATTTTTTTCAAGTTGGTTATCTAAACCCTTGTCATCTATAAAATCTTCTCCCGATTTTGTTGAAGGATTCTGAGGATGTTTTTTCTGAGACTAAGAGTGAAGTTCTTCTCCTGCAGAGCCCTTTTGATTGTGCTCAGAGTGATCCCATTAAGGTACAGGCCTTCCTTGATTGGGTATAACCAATGAATCTTAAAAATTTACAGAGGTTTTTTAGCGTTTGCTCATTTTTGTTGTAAGCTCGCTAAGAACTTTTCTGTCATAGTCAAACCTCTTACTGATATGACCAAGAAGGGCACTGACTTTTTCTCTTGGTATACAGAGGCTGTTGAAGCTTTTGATGCCCTCAAGACAGCCTTTTCTAAAGCACCTGTTCTCAGTCAACTCAATGTTAGTTTCAGTATGACATATCTCCCTGATACTAAGAATGATGAGGTTGATGCTTTATCTCGTAGTTTTGTTTGCATGTGGGTCACCTTCTAAGGGAGTTCTGTCAGTGCCGTCAGAGGTTCGGGATCTCTGAAGATCCAGTGGCCCCTTGTAAAAGGGAGGTACTGTTATGCTCCTGAATTTGATCCCTTAAGTTTGTGTTTTGTGGAAAGCTTCTCTTTCTGCCAAGCCACAGGACACATACCTTTTCTCTGAGTGGTGATTCTGCTTTTCTGGCTTCAGTCTTATTAGCTTATCACAGGTGTTTTCATTTGTCTGCTTCTCACCTTTTGGGTGCAGCTTTATATTCTGTCCTTCTGCTGGTGTTTCCTGCTGGTTATAGATTCATTTGGATGTTCTGACATTCTATGGATGTTTGTGAGATTTCAGCTATGTATTTTTTGCTTTGCTGTTTCTTTGCTATACTTTGCACCTATCTTCTGTTTATCATTAGGAAGTAGGCAGTATATATGTTAACAGTACTTGATTTATTCTTTGGTGTTTCATTATTTTCTTTACTCACTTTGGCATCTTTTCCTTGCTCAACTCACTTCTCTTCTTGTAGGTAATTTAATCTCTGCTCTTCCCTCCGTTTCTTTTGGAGGAACGTAAAGCAACTTGTCAGCCTTTAGTCTAGAGTTGCCATCTCCTAGTCTGTGGTTAGATCTATCTCGGCACCCATAAGTACCAATATGGACTGCGGAGTCAGAATATTTAGTCTTTACAGGACCAGCAGGGTCAGTTGCAGTTTTCTGTGTTTAACCTAGTTTCACGAGTAAGTTGCTACACAGTTGAAGCTATACTAAGAGGACTTAGGAGCATTCAGAGGGAGCCGCCTTTGAGTGGGGGTGCTGTCACATTATCTTAGGGTGCCAGCCACTGTGGTCATGTAGAGACAAACCAGGGTCAGAGTAGGGTTTTTTACCAGTCTGAACAGGGATCTGTCAGGTTCAGGTATTTGTCCCCCTGGTTTGTTCTTTTCCCATGTGCATGTGTATGTGCAGTCATAACACTGAGTAGGTCTCCGACATTGTGATGCACACCTCGAGCAACAATCGTTGTGGCAAAAGAGACCCCAGAGCATAGTACAGAGCACTCAATTCACAATGAATAACTTCGATGTGACTCCAATTTCTTGGCCCAATTTGAGCAAAATTTCAGCAAATTTGCTCATCACTAATGCTTAAAACTTAGAGGAGTTGCACTAAGTTTGAAATAAATCTCCTATCCATACAATAGGGTATAACTTTCGGATCTCTGGTGGTCCAACTGCTGGGACCAACATTAATCAATAGAACTGCTGGATTTAGCTGAGCGCAGGGATTGACTGGCCTTCAGCACTGCTCTTAAGAATAACTGTAGCAGAGGTGCACATGCTGGAGAGTTCTAATCTTTAGAGGACTGCTTTATCAAGAGTGGTGAGGATTCAAAAGGTCAGACCTCCAGTGATCGGGAAGTTAGTCTCTATTCTATGGTTAGTCCAAACTTGGTCAATACCTTTTTACGAAAGAATAATTTGCTTCATGCCAACAGCAGTTATTCTGCTTGTTGACTTTTTACTGCCAGCCTCACATTATTCCAAACTACACATATTGTTCTAAAAAAAAGAGAACAGTTACTGAAAGTACTGTATAATACAAAGAATCTAGATTTTACATATGCTGTCTGTATTACCAATGTTAATCAAGGATAAAACCTTTTGTGTGCATGCGGTCTTTAAAAATGGAGTGTTCTAAAGGACAATGCCTTCGATTGTGTGGATCAATGCCATCACATATTACATCTCGGTAGCGCGGCCTGAATACCATACCATTTCTACACAGGTTCTTGCTCTCTACAAAAGCAACTCTCTCAATATGAGAATAAACTGTCTATTCCGGGAAGAAGCATCATTCACCCCGGTGTCTTATTGGCTTGAAAGATGTGAACCAGCCAAAGAACTATAAGAGGAAAGGTCATCATATCTTCTTTATGTCATTTCATATTGAGGAAGAGACTTGTTTTTGCTTTTTGAAGGTCACCAATTTATCATCCCTCATTGTATATGGGTTTATGTGCAGCTACTGTTCAGATGATAAAATAAATAAACCCATTCTCCAGGTTCACCCAAACAAACGAGAGGAAAAAAAAACATCCATGATGATGTTATTAAGGGGCACATAGATACACAAACACTATCTATGCAAATGTTTCTTCCTATAGAAATAAACTAGAAGAAAATCGACTGAGAGAGAAAGAGATAAATAAATCCAAGCTCAATCCTACCCTGGTCTTCATCTAAAGAAGATACCTAACTAAATCCTCAGTGATTGTCTATAGTGGTGATATATGCTTTTCTACTGCTGGAAAGCAATGGTTCCCTCTTCTATGGCATTGAGGTATCTTCTACTCCTTCCATCCTATTTACTTTATTAATTACTTTAAATGCATTTTCTATTTTCTGGAAATTAAGTCCCAAATTCAATGAAATACTTAAAACAGCAAAGTAGAAACTCTCACTCCCTTGGTCCAGCACCGGCTCCTGGACCAGCACCGCTGACCTTGTGATCTCGGTATTTTGGCTGCAGTGGTGATGTCATGTCGACAGCATATGTCATCATAGGAAACTGGACCCCGAATACTATAAAATCCTTAAAATAACAAGCAAAGGAGATACTTTCCCTTCCCTTGGTCCACCACTGGCTCCTGGTCCATCACCAGCTCCCACCAATGCCCTGATGTCAGTGATGATGTCATGTCAAAAGCATATATCACCATTATAGCCAATCAATGAGCTCAGGGGCTGTGTTGAGGTAGACTACATGAGCTTCTGAGCTCAGTGATTGGTTCCAGCGGTGATGCATGCTGTTGAAGTGATGTCACCACTGCAGCCAAAACACAGAAACCTGAGCATTGGCAGGGAGCTGGTGCTGGATCCAAAGAGAGTGAATACCTGCTCTATTTTCTTTTTTACGTATTTTAGCATGCTTGGGAACAACTTTCCCGAAAGTGGAATACCCCTTTAATTTCTCCCATTACAAATTATATTATCACGACATGCTGGCAAAACGCTTAACAGACTGCAAGCGACATCACAACCGCTGGATGGTCAGCTAAAGAGACATATCACATAATCAATTCCCAGTAGAGCGTGCATGGTCATCTAAGGCCACTCATTATGATATAGGTCAAGTCAAAGATGTAAAGAGAGGAACGACCCATCTGTCTTCAGCTCAGCTTCAGCTTAACTGAATGGAAGCTGAGAATCAGAATCAGAGAACGTAGCTTATGGGACTGTCGTGTTTTGCCAGTGATGCAATAATTCTGCAATTCTCAAATTCTTAAACCTCGGTAATTATGATCTAGGCCAGGTTCACATAGGACTAAGACCTTCTCTAATTTTGAAGGCCAGACATGGAATGCTCTCACAGTTCTTTAATTCCAGCATGAACTGTGTAGTAATTTCATTTTTTCTCTGGTGACACCACAGGAAATCAATGCTTGCGTTCGTTGCAGATTTAAGGCCCTGTTACACATAGCGAGATCGCTGAAACGTCACCAATTTTGTGACATAGCAGCTACCTAGCCAGCGATCTCGCTTAGTGTGACACGTAGCGACGACCAGCTCCCCTGCTGGGTATCGCTGATCGTCGCTGAATGTCCTGGGCCATTTTTTGATCGTTGGTCTCCCGCTGGCCAGCGCACATTGCTGTGTGTGACAGGCGGGAGACCAGCGATAAGCGAGCTGGAGCAGGTAATCAAGGTAAACATCAGGTTTCCAGGTGCCGGGCGGTGCCTAGAAACCCGATGTGTACGTTAGATACCAGCGCGCTGGTGCAAGGGAGCTGGTAACCAAGGTACGCAGCAGTTACTAAGCGCCGGGCGGTGCCTAGAAACCCGATGTGTACGTTAGATACCAGCGCGCTGGTGCAGGGAGCTGGTAACCAAGGTATACAGCAGTTACTAAGCGCCGAGCGGCACCTAGAAACCCGATGTGTACCTTGGTTACCAGCTCCCTGCACCAACGCGCTGGTATCTAACGTACACTGGGGGTAACTAAGTGACGTGCATCGCTTGTTACCCACATGATCGCTGCTGAGATCTGCCTGTTTAGCAACTCAACAGCGATCATGTAGCGACTCACCAGTGATCCTGACAAGTTCATATCATTGTCGGGATCGTTGGTGAGTCGCTTAGTGTAACGGGGCCCTTAATCTAGGTACAGACTGTATTTTCTCTCATCCGAGAGAATCGGGACAATTATGCTAATCACACTCATCAGAGTTTGATCATAGTGTGATTTGATGAGGAGAAAATGGGAAAAAAAATTCTCCATCTTCTCCACTTTATCAGTCCGTGAAAATCGGACCGCATTCCGATGTCATCCGTGTGTAGTCCGAAGTTTTCCACAGACTCATTGACTTGCACGGCTGACTGCGGTCTGAATATTGGATGAAAATCGAGCATGCTGCAATTTTTTTCTTGGACAGGCTATACTTACGGAAAAAATCGAACAAGCTCCATAGAATAACATGGGTGCGAGCGTGATGCCATGTTTTGTCAGATCACATTCGGACCAAAAATATGGTCATCTGCTTGAGCCCTTAAGTTGACTGCTGAGGATCTCACTTCCCTGCAATTAACTTATTATCAGAAAACATCTCAAACAAAAGGGACTATGATCAGACAGTTTAAACTGATTGCCCTCTTTCATTAAATCTTAATACACGGGGGGCAATTTTGTTATAAAAAAAACAACTGCGCGTTATTCTCCTTCCCCGGGTCCAGCACTGAGTCCCCTCCTCTTCTCCCAGTGTCTGGTATTGGCTGCAGCACATGTGTCATGTTGACAGTGCGGTGACCAATCAGCGGTTATGCTCAAATAAACGTAATGCCGTGTTCATAGTTGCCGAGCTCACTGATTGGTTTCCCAAGGCGTCAACGCCGCAGCCAATAACAGACACTTGGCGCACGGGCGGAGTCTCAGTGCTGTACCCGGGAAGAGTGAGTAAAACTTGTCCTTTTTTTATTTTTTTTTAATTTTATAACAACAATCCTTACTCAGGGACCAACATTTTGTGAAAGGGGACAACCCCTTAAAGTGGAAGGCAAATTATACCCCATTTCTCAGCACAGAACATTTCTTAGAGTTAATGGTAATTGCAAATAAATGGAATACTTTGGAAATCCGTGTTAAAAAAAAGGTATCGATCCTTATGATTTTCTTTTTTCAGATATTAAAAAAATTCTTGATCTTGGTCAGCATTTAATTCATTTGAAGTCTTGGGGGAATCGGTTTGGCTATATTTTATAGCTTGTGATATTTTTCTAAGCGTTCCGTCTAAACAATTCCCTGTTCACTGACATTCACAATAATGTCTGCTCATCACCAGGCAGACACTGTCATTAGATTTAGTAAAGGGCTCTATCTGACAGTTCTCAGGCTCTTTTCACACCTCGATGCCTCATTCGAATGAAAATCTAAGTTTTTCTATCTTCCATCCTTGGTTACTCTTAGCTCAGTACAAACATTTAGAAGTGATTACAAGGACTCCTCAGAGGCTTAGTACAGAGAAATTGCGCTCGCAATCGTTTACATTATGATAGTGGTCTGTAATGTCTGTACGGATGAGAAAACCTTTCTTGCGATACAACTTATCTATAATAATGCGTTATTTGACCAACTCCAGATCGAATAATGTTTCTGTAAGAATTATATTTGTATTATCAAGTACAGCTTGCTCGACGGATCATGATATGCGGCGTATAAGGGAATCGATTCATGACTTGCTTTTGGAATCTAAATAAATCTATTTTGCTTGCCATGGTAGATTGGAAATTGGGAAGAGGTCCCCTGTAGAGATGAGCGGATCTGGCAACATTTGAATTCCATTGTTTGAGAGGATTTTCCAGGGAAATCCAATCCACAGAGAAGTTATTCTACGCAAATGATGACCTTTATTATGGTCCGGAATCTCTTTTGACCCCAGAATATATTAAATGTATTTAAAAATAAATAAATAAAAAACTTATATCCACGTTACCGCTCACTTTTCCAGCCACTCTATTCTTCACCATGACTTGTCCGGTCCTCGTCGCGTCCTCTATTCCCCACCTCGAGCATTGAAATCCATGGATTGATCCACTCATCTCTACTGAGTACCATAGACCTAACATGAAATTGCAAAAGTTGCAGTACAGTTAATAATAATAATAATAATCTTTATTTATATAGCGCCATCATATTCCGCAGCGCTTTACAGTTTAACAGTTTCAGAACCCAAGTCATAAGTAACAACATTAACAATACAATAATTAAAGCAAAATAAGCCGCCCCTGCTCGTGAGAGCTTACAATCTACAGTTCAGTCATATACTTCATTCACCTCCATTGGAGTGCAACTGCAGTCCAACTTTTGTGAGTTGCCTAAAGATTGTATTTAAAAGCAGCTTCAATGCTAATGTTGAAAGACAACTGATCCATAATAGTTATCATTGGGCTTAAAAAGACCAAATGGAAAAATTAGCGCCCAGTATGGCAGGAAGAATGAGCAATTTATAGATACATTGAACTGTACCTTTAATTTTATGGCTCGATGGTTGATTCCCACTACTTTTTCCTGCATCTATCTGAAGTTCAGGGCTCTGGCAAGCACCGTCATGGAATGGAGAGGTGGGAACACATGCAAGGCTCATGCTAGTGTAGTCATGCCATTCACTTCTATGCAAGTTGTGAAAATTGCTGAGCCAGTGCACTTAACCCATACAAAATGATCTCTTCAAGTGTGATGTATAGTGTACAGTTCCTATAGCATCTTGTGCTTGGGTGCGAGGAAAACACATGAGACACAGGTTGATATGAAATGACTTGTATTACTTCATACAAGCATGCAGAAAAGGTCACACAGTTTGCAGGAACAGAGGCAGGAGACACAGCAGGCCAGAGTAACTTCAAGCTCTACAATAACTCTCCAAAGCAGGTTCAGGATCTCTTCTCTGTACCGTAATTCCTCTGCAAACATGGATTCACCAAACAGCAGGTTTCCAGAGTCCAAAAGTGTTCCAAAGTTCCTCAGTAGGAAATAGCTGGAGTCCAAAGTCCAAGGTTTCCAGGAGTAAGGTCACAGGCTGACTGAGGCTTGATTCAGGAGCACTGATTGTTCAGCTGAGGCTGCTTAAGAAGCAAGAGGGAGAGAATCAGGGCGGGAACATGAAAACTGGAAACTCCATATTAACTGAGGGCAAGAGCTGCAGAAAGACAGAAAGCAAAATGGCCGACGGAAAACTGAGTTTCAAGGAACATGTCAAAAGAGACAAAGAACCTTACATCAAGAGTCAAGTCCCATCCATAGTATTGGTATCCTCCGTTATGGCAGAGGAGTTTTTGGGCACCTTTTAGACTCAAGGCCCAGATATGAGTGCTACACCTTGATCTTTAAGGGTGAGACTGGTGGCCTCTAGGGAACATTAACACTGGCAACAAATGACCGTGAAGAAACTACCAATCGGCTATATCTAAGCCAATCAGTGTTTGCTTGATAGCCTATTTAGACAAGCTGATTGCAAATCTTGAAAAACAGAACAATGGATAGTATTATCGTCCTGTGTGCATAGGCTGTCATTGATCTCGGCAGCATACGAGATCAATGACAGCCTATGCACACAGGACGATAATAAGACAATGTGATGCCGAGAATGATGATTTTTAAGCAAGCTCAATGAACGAGTGTTTTGCTCCTTCATTTAGTGATTGGCAGCCTGTTTAAACAGGATGACAATTGGAAACATTAGTCATGATTATTGGTCAGTTTGAATGCACCCTTACGGCCTTACGGTTTGCTGGAATTCAGCTGCAACTCTACCCACCTGCACTGGCCAAGATTCATGCCACCAATGGCCACCACCGATAGGCTTGATTTGGCAATGTACATTCAGCATTTACAGTTCCACTCTTGATGCCAATTTTCTCTATAACTATCTTTAAAAAAATAGGAACAAAACACGCAGCTTTCATTCTGTTTGCACAAAGCTGGTGACTCATCTGCTGCTTTAAAGTAGACTTACATTATAATGTCCCTTTAATAATGATGCATTTTATGGATGTAATTTCCAATTCAATGTAAGCACATTTAAAAAAGTCATTTGAGAAGTCAATACCATTGAGTTCTCAAAAAAAAAGCAATTTCTATCCGGAAAACCACAGAGATGAAAAATGCTCTATTCTGCTTAAAGCAGCAGAAAAATATTCCACCCATGTTTCAAGTGCATGGACCATGTCAATAGTTACCGGGAAGAGGAGCAACACAATGACCCTAGCAGTCATTTCAATGGATCCACTGAAGATCTCATCTCACTTTGACCACTTGTTGTAAATGTCTCACATCTCACTGATCAGCATTAATCTTCCTACACCAGTATCAGCAAACCTCCGAACAGAACAGAGCAGAAAGCAGTGAAAGCATTTCATAGCAGTGACGAGGCTATCTATATTCCTATGATTTTATTTTAAATCTATGCTTTGAATATAAATTCTTTACTCATTCGAGCAAAGATTTTTTTTATTACATTTTTGGAAAAAAATCCTTGTGCAACCATTGTGTTTTACTTATATTAATGGTTTTAAAGAATACTTTATTTTTTTTCTCCAAGACTCTTCCATTGATTACAGTTGCAAGTGAACCATTGCTTATAGGGGTTGTATCATGTTCAGTAACAGTAAAAATTGCAAAGTGGTTTTAAAAAACAGCAATTTTGCAAATTACCTCTCATTAAAAATTCTTTCTTTTCTCTACAATGGGAGGGTTTTAAATTCTATAGTTTACAGCTTATTATTGGGGTTACTGGTCACCCCACAACTTCTACTAGAGTAGATGGTGTTATGGTTTATGTTTTTTTAGCTTGCATTACCATTTAAACAATTTATATCTACAGCGGCTTGCAAAAGTATTTACCACTTTGGCATTTTTTGTGCTTTGCTAACCACTCAACCTGGAATTTCTGTTTTTTTTTTTTTGAGGGCTTGAATAATTTCATGTAAAGCACATGGCTACAACTGTGAACATTTGATTTTCCTTTTATTGTGAAGCAATCAACAAATAGGATAAAACAACCGAAAACTTCAGTGTACACAGCTATTCACTCCCCTAAAGTCAATTTTTTGTAGAGCCTCCTTTTGCAGCAATTATAGCTGAAAGTTGCTTTGGGTAAGTCTCTATGAGTTTTCCTCATCTTGCCACTTGGATTTTTGCCAATTCCACCAGGCAAAACTGCTCCAGCTCCTTCAAGTTAGATGGTTTCTTCTGGTGAACAGCAATCTTCAAGTCTGACAAGAGATTAGAGATTCTCAATTGGATTAAGGGCTGGGCTTTGACTAGGCCACTCCAAAACATCTACATATTTCCCTTTAGACCTTTTGCATGTTGCTTTAGCAGTATACTTTGGGTCATTGTCTTATTAGAAGGTGAACCTCCGTCCCAATCTCAAATCACTGACAGACTGAAACAGGTTTCGATCAGGAATATGTCTATTTTCGGCACCATCCATCTTCCACTTGACTCGGACCATTTTCCCTGTCCCTAGTGTCGAAAAACATCCCCACAGCATAATGCTGCCACCACCATATTTCACTGTGGGAATGGTGTACTTGGGGTGATGAGCTGTGTTGATTTGGCACCAGACATATCGTTTATTTTGGTACCCAAAAACTTCAATTTTGGTTTCATCTGACCACAGCACCATCCGCCATACATTTGGGGAGTCTCCCACATGTCTTTTAACAAACTCAAAATCAGCCTTACAATTTTTGTGTGTAAGTAAAGTTTTTTTCTGCCCACTCTTACATAAAGGCCACCTCTATGGAGTGTATGGCTTATTGTGGTCATATGGACAGATACTCCAATCTCTGCCTGGGAACGCTGCAGCTCCTTCAGGGTTACCTGTGGTCTCTCTGCTGCATCTCTGATTAATGCCTTCCTTGCCCAAGCTGAGAGTTTTTGGTGGCAGGTTTGTTGTGGTACCATGGTCTTTCCATTTGATGATAACGGATTTGATGGTGCTTCGTGGATCATCAGAGATTGGGATTTTTTTTATAACCCAACCCTGACTTGTTCTTCTCAACAACTTTGTCCCTGACTTGTTTGGAGATCTCCTTGGTCTTCATGATGTTGTTTGGGTAGTGGAGTATCTTGCTTAATGGTGGTGCAGCCTCTGTGGCCGTTCAGAAAAGGTGTGTGTATACTGACAGACATGTGACACTTACATTGCACACTGGTGGATTTCCTTTCACTAGGCATGTGACTTATGAAGGTAAATGCTTGCACCAAAATTTTTAGGGGCTTCGTAGCCAAAGGGGTGAGTACATACTGTATGCACAAGCCAATGTTTAGTTATTTGATCCCATAAATTGAATTGATGCCTATATCTCTGGATTACAAAAATATTTAAATACAGGTTGTAATGTAACAAAATAGGTAAAAAGCCAAGGGGTGTGAATACTTTCACAAGCCACTGTATATGTTTAGATTTAATAATTCTGTGTTTTTTTATGCTCAGTACAAGTTGCTCATATAAGAAACTGAACAGGATATTGTTTTTCTGATAAGATGTTGAAGACAATCGGAACCTGGTTTAAGCCAGAAATCAGTTAACTTTTTTGTAACTTACATATCCTTTTTGTGACAATGTACTGTAACCTCAGTACATTATCGGCGAACACATATTCCTTGGCTGCGAGATCAAGTGCGATGGAGACTGCACAACTGATATCAAACGACGCATGGCACTTGGATGGGATGCAATGTCAGAATGAACAAGGTTTGGAAGAGCAGAGACATCACCCTCGCTAAAAAATGCTGATTGGTTAAACGCTATAGTTT
>VIAB01018238.1:919-15394 GCA_009801035.1 Oophaga pumilio | reverse complement strand
TAAGTAATTTTGCAGATAATAGCAAAAAAGTAAGCATGGGGGCCCAATATGCATGCTAGGGTTAATGTTATACGACTGTGAATTGTCATAGTTAGAGAATGTAGTACATTGGAATGCATATTTACATGTTTTGCAGCATCTGGCACCGCATTTGAAAAACCCTTTATCATGGAGCCAAGTAGTATTTGTACAATAGAACCTATAAAAACTCGGTGAAAGGATATTTCTCAGGGAAAGAGCTTTTTTGGCCACAATATTGCAACCTGACTATAATACAAGAACTATATTGTGATCTTTAGAAAATACAAGGTATTTGATAGTTTGCTTGATGTAATTGAATTGGGGGCTGTACTGTATGGATAAAACTGATATGGGAATATCGGTAGATTCATGACAATTTTTCGTGTGTGTAATATTGCGAGCTCGATTGACAATCCAGGTCGGAGATCCCCTGTTGGTTAATCTACGGTACTACAGGAGCAATTAATTTTGTGTGTGAAATTGTGTGTATCACTATAGTTTCTCTTAATTATAGTGAATTCTCCTAATGGTATAGATTTAATAGTATGTATGGGATAATTGCTGGCAACATGTATGGTTGTGTTTCCCATAAGAGGTTTTCTAGACATAGAAGTAGTAGTAATATTATCTGGAGTACATGTAAACTGTAAATATAGAAAAGTGATAATAG
Source organism: Oophaga pumilio (assembly GCA_009801035.1). Classification (NCBI taxonomy): domain Eukaryota; kingdom Metazoa; phylum Chordata; class Amphibia; order Anura; family Dendrobatidae; genus Oophaga; species Oophaga pumilio. The sequence goes on along the minus strand of VIAB01018238.1, from coordinate 14,703 downwards.
ATGAATGATGCAGAGCAGTACATTTCAAGTTATAATTATTGGAATTAATATATTAAATGGATTTTGTGATCTTAGATTCATCCCCACACCAGATAAATAATAGGTTGTCAATATACCTGCCATACCAAATAATATACTAAAAACATGGATTATGTGATGTATATAAGAATAGTTCTTCCCAAAATATCTTGATTAAATTTGCTAGAGAAGGAGAAAATTGTGCACCAATTGAAACTCCTCTATGTTGTTAATAATATTTTGATCAAATACAAGAAAGTTATGGGTCATGAAGAAATAATTTGCTTGAATAATATTGTTGTAAATCTATAGTTTATTGGCTGTATTTTTAAATGGAACGCTAATGCTTCAATTGGTATCTACTGGGGTGTAGAAGTGTAAAGGAAAATGATATTGCAACCGATGCAAATGCATTCTTTTAAGGCTGTGGTTCCACAATCCGGAACAACAGCGCTTTGGAAGGAGCGGAAAGTCCGCCCCGCCCCCTAGTGAATGCGCGGTCATTCCGGATGTGCTCATGGAACACATCCGGAACACATGCGGAATGACTGCAGGGCTACACAGGCCTGTGTTATTTCCCTTGGGGCGACGCGGCGTTGCCGCAAGGGAATAGGACATGCTGCGGTCTAAAAAGACGCGCAGCATGTCCGTTAATGCAGGTCTGCCGCCTGCGTGTTTTTAAGCATAGTGGAGATGGGATTTCTTGAAATCCCCTCCACTATGCTGTAACATCTGGACGCTGCGTGTTTGATGCTGCGCCAGCACACAGCGTCAAACACGCAGCAATTACTGAAGAATTCCGGTTCGTGGAAACACACCCATACACTTGTTAAATTCTTTCAAGATATCACTAGCCTCATTAAGGTCACAATAGTTTGACTGTTTTCAAACCATTAATAAAACTTAAATGGGTATTCCAAACTCCAAAATCCTATCCTAATATGTAGTAGGTGTAATAATAATATTAGCAAATACCACAAATTAGAAATGTAGTATAGTTCTTCTGATTCGCTATGTCACTTACGCCATGTGCAGGGCATTGCAGTAGCTTATGTATCCATGGTTACAACCACTCATATAGTGACAGTTAGTTATTTGTTAGTGGTCGTAACCATGGATACCTAAGTTACTGCAATGCCCTGTACATGAGGTAAGCAACATAGCAAATTAAATTCCATTTTACACTCTGCTTCCTCCCTACTAAAGGGCTTGCCAGAATCAAAGGAGGCCAACTGTGACCTTCATCTGGTATTACTGCTACCTGGACAGCAGGGCCTAAGGTGTTGCTGTTCCTTTGAAAAAGCAAAAAGTGACACTTATCAATTATTTTATATACTTCCAGGAGGGATATCAGAGAAACAGCAGAATGCACTGGTGTAAGATGAGATAATATAATATAAAGTTGTTATTTAATAAGAAATATAAGAATTTGTTTTAAAATGATCCACCAGCATTTCTATTTATCTTTCTATGTTGTTGGTTTCTGGGAGAGAAAAAAGCTCCCTTGAAAATACCAACATCTTCTAATGATCTAGAATGTATGTATGTACCCGCCCTTCCTCTTCTTCCCTTATTTCATGGCCACATGGTTCCTCCGTGCTATTTCACACAGCTGTAATAACAGTAAGGATTAGTGTGATCAGTGTTTTGGATCTCAATGTGTCATCATTTTATTGTCCATGTGTCCGTTTTTACCATCAGTGTGTCATCGGTGTTTTGGGTCAGTGAGTCGTCAGTACATGGTCCACGTATCTGTTTTTATAATCAGGGTGTCTATTTTTACCATTAGTGCTTTTCAAGGATGAACAAATAAATTGCAAAGCTTCTCCTATACTTTGTAATGTTACATAAGATACTTGATACCAGGAAAAATGAGTTTTGTAAAGACGCATGGTCTGTGAAAAACTAGGACATATGAATGGCAGCATAAAATATAATGGTTATGTGTTGTATCCGTGAAAAAAAAATGGATGCAACACATATACGTGCAACATGGATGTCTGAATGAGCTTACACTGTTTAGCTATATCATTGTGTTCCTCTCATTTCATTTATTAACAAAAGTTCTGGCACAATAAGAGGCCCCAAAGGACCAAAAGAATACAGCACTATTTGGACCTGGAGCCCATCACGTTTATTGACATGACTTATGTGCAATACTGTACTCAGGAGTGGGCATGCATATGTTCTGTAAATTGTATATTGACAATAGACCCTCAAAGTCATTTTTCTCTGTTGGGTCCAATGCATGCCAGTCTGACACCACATGTATTACATTATCACCCATTCATATGATTTGGTGCCATGTAATTCAAATGAACGGGGACCATATTTAAAAAGAATAAATATACAGTTGGTGGAGAATATCCAGCATTTTAATTCTATGTATGGTTTCTTTTTGGAGGATTCAATGATCTTATGTTTTATGCTCAGCTTTACTGCTGTTTTTTTTTTAGTTTCTGAATTTTCCTGATTTTGAAAATCTTCTTATCAAAATACTTTTCTTTTCTGAGACGTATTTTTTTTTCATATAAATTCTTTTTTTTTTTCATTTAAACTGAAGTTAGGATTTTTAATTACATTTCATTTATTTTAAGGACCGTGACATTATGATTCAAGGTGGGATTGTAAATTTTTGGTTGTATTGCAAAGAATGTTATTATCCACTTTGATGTAATATACTGTACATTATATTCAATAAGTTACTAAGATCATTCAAAATCGATAGTATTATATCTCCAGTAATATTAAATGCTCCTCTACTATTTTGTATTTAATTCTCTTGATGGAAATAAGGTGATTCTATCTACAATCTTTAAATGCGACATCTATTATTTATTAGTGTAATATTTCCTGACTCCATGGAATTACAATAAACCAATAATGCTTCTCAGTAGAGCGGATGAAAAGATCAGAGTAAAGTTCAGCTCCGCAACTTGTAGCTCTTGCCCTTTAGTAGAATTCCAGAGGGGCCATGTTAAATTAAGGACAGAAGTCAGCCCAGCTCCATGGACACTGCGACCTTGTACCTCTTGTCACTGGTAAGCAAATTGAACAATTTCCGCTGGATTTGATATAGGTCACACATTTTACAGTAGAAGCTTTTATGGGCTGCTGCCTTATTTAATTGTTTCTGGCAGACCTTCAAAAACAATGTTCATTAAACTAAATGTGACAAACACACGGGAGACATGAGACACAATGTAGTGCTGCAGATCTATCTTTTTTTGTGTGCATGTGCTTCATAAATCTGACAGAATTCCTACCGGATGGTAATGATAGCAGATGGAAAAGTGGAATCTTAGTGCTACTTAACATTGTAGCCCATCCGTAACATTATGAAAAATGCTAATTGGTCTTTGATTAAGAGATAGTAAATGGTAATTTTATAGTATAAATATATGAATTTTCTTATACAACTTGACAAGTCTGTGATACATCTATAGTACTCCTTCCTGCCTTTGCTCCTTACATTTTACCACTATGAAGGGAACTTTTTTTCTATCTTGAAACAAATCTATTCGTTGCAAAAGTCCTTTTCGTATAAATCAAGCATTATGCCTGAATAAAAGAGTAACTTCTCTTAGAGGTGACATGCTTAAAAAAGGCTTCCAGACGAACTTGGCACAAGCCACTCTTACAGATTATAGAGAAACCCTGGCCTTCACCCTTTAATCCCTGTACAAGGATCTGGATTTACAAAGGAGTCCACTGATCTGTTTCCACGTAAGGTTTGCTGTCCAGAGGCGTAAACTAAAGGTAAGAGAAAGGTCCAGTAGTTGGGCCAGAACCAGTAAGTCAGTGCTTGGCCAAAATCTTAAGGAAGGAGAATAGCCAGAAAACAAAACGATGTCAAAATCAAGAATGTCTACGGGGAATACAAGCAGGATAACAAGAAGTTTACTGAAGCTAGTCAAATTATAATTGGCAGTGGACAGCAGGCTTTCAGGAGCTTAAATAGTTTGCAGCCCCACCTAAGCCACAAAGCAAAGAGTAAACATTGACAAAAGTTAGATCTCAATCTTCCAGTATGGACGAAACTACAAGTCCTTGAAGACACAGAACTAGAGTTAACGCCTTGCGCTACCTGCAGCGAAAGTGCAGTGCTGCCCAGCTACAAAAGCAGTTCTAGGAAGGACAAGGCACCAATACAGATATCACTAAAAGTTCTTGACAACTATTACAGGTATTCAGACGTCAGTATTGTCCACGTACGAGAAAAATTGTAGACCTGCACAAGGCTGGGATGGGCTACAGGACAATAGGCAAGCAGCTTGGTGAGAAGGCAACAACTGTTGCACAAATATGGAAGAAACACAAGATGACTGTTAATCTCGCTTGGTCTTGGGTTCCATGCAGACTTGCAAAAATCCACAGTGTATCAAATACTTATTTTCACCACTGTATTTGTCATTTTTATGAGTTTCTGCTAAGCTACAGTATGAACAAAGTTTTACTTTATTGTAATGAAATAGATATATTATGCATAATTTTTTGCATGTCTTTGAAACAGTTTGGGAGCATTTTTATCCACAAGTAAACATACATCCAATTTCAGGCTATTGTGAACTTTAGGTGAGTTTTGTTTCACAGATACAGATTCCAGTATACAGTATGTCATATGTTACTTTATGATGTCTTTTTTGTTTGTACATGTCCCCACTTACCGTATATACTCGAATATAAACCGACCTGAATATAAGCTGAGACACCGAATTTTAATACAAAAAAATGGAAAAATGTATTGACTTGAGTATAAACCTGGTATACATTGTCCCCTCACCCCCATCTTGGTACGCAGAGCCTCCTCATCCCCATGCTGGTATGCATGGCTCCTCATACCTATCCTGGTATGCATGGCTCTTCATACCTGTCTTGGTGTGCATGTCTCCTCATCCCTATCCTGGTTTTCATGGTCTCCTCATCCCCATCCTAGCATGCATGGCTCCTCATCCCTATCCTGGTATGCAAGGCCCCCTCATCCCTATCCTGGTATGAATGGCTTTTCATCCCTATCCTGGTATGCATGGCCCCCTCATCTCTATCCTGGTATGCATGGCGAATCAGCAAATTGGTGAAAAAACAACATGGGGACATGACCTAAATTGTGATTCCATGTATCAAAATCATACTGAAATTACAGCGCAATTTGGTGTAATTTAGTTGACCAAAGTAAGCCAACTAATGGCGTAACCTTAACCTATAGTAGCAACATGAGCTACTTTGATACATTTAGTGTAAATCTGTGCATTATAAAGGGAATCTGTCAGCAGATTTTTGCTATGTAATCTGAATACCGTATGCTGTAGGGGTTAAAACACAGATTTCAGCAATGGCTCTCTAATGAAGCTCATGGTTTTGTTTATTTGCAATGACTGTTTTAGCACCATGAGCTTGTTATTGCTGGGACACAGCAGTGGCCATGAGACCTATCCTGACTCCGCTCCCTTCCCCCTGTGATTAGCACTTCACTGTCTATGAACTTTGTACACAGAATGCTTGGTGTGGGTGGGGTTAGATTTCTCAGCTCCGCTACTTTGCTAAATCTAAAAGATCTGATTGTGTCAGAACTGCTGCAGCCAGTAAACTAAGTGATACATCGTTGCATTCAGGGTCTCTTTGCCTACATCATGCTGTTCTCAGATGAGGTAGTAATAACCTGCCGACAGATTCCCTTTAAGACAATCTAGTATAAGTTTTCTCTTTTAACCAATAGCCAGTTTTAGTAACAAAACAAGATACTGACATTTGTATATAATAAGCTGAAGTACTCAGCCTTTTATGTAGACATTAAATGAACTAGCGGCAGTTTTTGACAAAGTGTGGCTCTGGGCAAAAATAAAAAATGATGCTTTACTGACTGTACATTTACACAAGCTGATTGCAGACTGTTGAGCGTAGATTGACTATATTTAAGTCGTTTACCGGCCTCTTTACACATGCTGACAAAGAAGGATTGGGACAGAACAATTTCTGTAAGATCATTCTGTCCTTATTTCGTATTATGCTGTTGGCAGAACATATCCTGCTTACACGACAAGCAAAGTGCTACCCAAAATGATGGTTTCTGTTCTGGCATGAACTATCCAATCGCCCATTGAATGATTGTTTTACATTGTGCTGATATTTTTAAATGTGAATGCTACACACAAACTGTATGTCACACACACCCCATGCTACACACAAACACACATACACAATGTATGTTGCACACCAACTGCCTGTTACATATACTGTATGTGACACCCATACCCCATTCTACATACAAACTGTGTTACACAAGCTTCATGCCACAAACACACACGGTTCATTCCCTGCCTATCTCCTCGAATATATTTGTATGGGTTCATGATGATGCTTTTTTCTTATTTGATCTTCAACCTGGACTTACACAGGATATGTTGACTATTAACATAGGTTTCTATAGGTATATCCAAATAGCACTGACTACAGTTTTCCCTGGCGTTCATTTAGATGACACTTATATCATCTTGCTGTCTATACATATTTTTCAACTATACACAAGTTGCATTATTATTATGCCTTAGATCTATTTACTGCATGCCTATAAGTCCATGGGATGTGCTGGAGGTGTATTATATTGCTTTGATCTCACTGTTTGTCCACAAAACTCCTGTTTGTACCTGCAGTATATGACAAGTTATTTCTATTTTAATACTTACAGACTTATGTGTTATTTTTACTATTATCATCAATAACCCATACACTTTCTGATTAGATGGGGTGGACTTCAGCCTTCCTGTAATCATGTCCGTAGGTATCTCCTCGTAGCCATTTTTGGCTTTATAAATGTTTTTATTACATTTTTGGCTTATGTTTCAATAAATAAATATTTGTTATTGTTAGGTGATCCCTTTTGTGGTATACTTCTTTCTCCTTGTGGATTCAGTTAATGTTTGGTATGCCTAGGTTGATCTCTATGGGTGGTGCCCTCTTTGTTTCTCACTGTATATTCGATATACACAGTTTGTTACATACAGAGGTGCACTACATTCTATTCACTAACTATATGTAACATACACACCATGTACTACATGCTACAAACACTGAATGCTACACATGCTGCATGTTACGCACACTGCTTTTCACACACACTGCATGTCACATATTATACACAAATGCTGCCTGTAACACATTCCATGTTACACACTGTATGTTATACACACTGCTTATTATTCACACTGCATGGTACACACACTGGATGTTATACACATTGAATGTCACACAAATACATGCATGTTACACAAACACATTGCATTGTACACAAACACCTTGTATGGTACACAAACACACTGCATAGTACACAAACACACTGCATGGTACACAAACACACTGCGTGGTACACAAACTTCATGATATGTACACTGCCTATTACACACACACTACATTCTACACACAAAACAGACACACACTGTATGTTACACACAAGCAACATGTTACACATACACAAACACACATTGTAGAAGCCACACCAAGGCTCTATCCTCCTCTTCAATTCTTCCACACTCGTGCAGGGTAAAGGCCCGTTAATGTCATCAAAGGTCCTTCTACACTTCTAACATTGGAAACTGCAGTGATAATGCAGGATCGACATTACCAGTGAAGTTTCATGGCCCTTTTGTGGATTGGGGCCCTGGGCAGTTGCTCAGTTTGCTGCCAATAACACCGACACTCATGTGAATTGTTGTTAAAAGTGGTGTTCCATTTTAAAGGAAGCTTGCATTGTATAAAGTCTTCTGTACTCTCAAGCATCATCAATCAGTCTCTAGATTCTTTACATCTACCCAAATAAACTAACCAGCAGCCAAACAGTTGCATACTACCATCTTAGAAGAGGGGGTAAAGGAGGTAAAATGTTATGTTATCCATGTTACTGTCATCCATAACCTAACAATGATCATCTTAACCTAAAAACTGCCATCCTATTGCTTTGCAGGTCCCAGAACACACACTGTCAAAAAGCACTCTCATTTCTATCTTCTGTCAGCATTGGCTTCCCGCAGCTGTGCAATCCTGCGCGCAACAAGTGTCCACTGCAAAAGGACAGGGGAATCAGAGTGGCCTCACATACTGACACTGTGTGAGCTCTCAGCTCCTGAAAGGTCAGTGTGTGCAGGGCTGTTAATTCAATGCCTGCAGCACTGTCAATCATTACAAAGGGAGGGGTGGAGGATGGTAATTGAGGGAGTGGAAAGTTGCCTCAAGCAAGTGGCCGCACCAAGAGTACACCAAAGCCCTTTCATTTACATATGTAAGAAAACTGTTTTTACATAAAACAAAATAAATAAAATCTGTACCACGGGTATGAATTTAATAGCGGGTAAGTGCTTTTATGAATCTATAAAGGGTTTAATATCAATTTTGGGGTTGACAGACCCACTTTAAAGAATTTATTGGGTACAGTAAATGCTTTTGTGAAGATTGCTAATTTTGTGGGCAAAATATTTGATAACTTATTCATAGAAATTCCTGCCTTGGTTTTTCAGTCTAGAGTGGTTTCACAACAAATAATTAATGAGCAGCCTTTTCTTTATGCAGATGCATTAGGCTGGTTTCAAACATCCGGCGGGCGCCTTGCAGCGCCCCCGGCTTTTTCCCGCAGCGCCGCATCTGAAAATCTGATGCGCCGCATGCGGCTTTTTTTGCATTGACATGCATTAGCGCCGGATGGCGCCGCATGTCAATGCGTTGCATGCGGGTTTTGTCCAGATGCGGCGCAAATGTACATTGCGGCGTCCGGAAAAAACGCTGCATGTAACGTTTTTTGTTTTTGTCGGATGGTTTCTTATCTCTCCAAGCATCAGAAACCATCCGGCAAAAAAACGCATTTTGGGCGCCGGAAGTGTGAAAGCTTTTCACATGCGGCGCTGCGGCAAAATGCCGGGGGCGCCGCCAGGCGCCCGCCGGATGTGTGAAAGAGGCCTTAGTCACTAAGTCATTGCTCATAGATAAGGCTGCCTGTTCTATTAGACATGTCTGCATTAAGTATTTTTTTTTTCTGTAACCGAAAAAACTATTGTAAAAAATACTGATCTCTAAAACCCTGAAGCATAAGTAGATATCGTAACAGACAATTCATTATGAAACTATTACCCCCAAAAGTCAAATCATACTGCAATATTTTGTCCCTAACATGTATAGACACCTGACAAGATTAAGTATCTGCAAGACCTGAAATCTACTACAATTCATTACTTGAACAAATGGAAGTCATCCATTAGTAATTGAGAACAAGCGCTGCAGTAGTTCGAGGTGAGTAATTTGTGTGATCCTTTGCTCAATAACCGCTTGTATTCCATTTACAAAGCAAGAAAGTCAAATATAATCAGCACTTTACAGGAAAAGAAGGCAGGCCAGCACGGGAATATCATGAGAGATGATCAAATCATTAGCCTATTTTGAAGGAAATGGTTATTGTCAAGTCTTCGCTTGTTTTTTGCTCTCACAGGAACAGTAACGATCACTTGTTCTTCTCACACATCATTCATTTGGTGTCATTTTACAGAAAGTGATGGCTTATAGATTTTTGTAGATGCAAACACACTACTGACAAGCTAAACAGCCCTTTCTGTAATTTGAGCTGTCAACACTGTTGCTACTTATTAGCAGGTAGCATAGCGGGCACCGATTTAAGTTCAGACATGCTGGTCTTCACTTCAGTCATTGTGTTACACAGTAGTTCTCCTTTAATTATCAGGCCACATTCAGCTGAAATGTTTGAGGCTATGTGCACACGTTCAGGATTTTTTGCGTTTTTTTAGCGTTTTTGCGGCGGTTTTCCGCTGCAAAAGCGCTGAAAAAATGCATGCATTAAGCATCCTATTGTTACAATGCATTCTGCAATTTTTGTGCACATGCTGCGTTTTTTTCCGCGAAAAAAACACATCGCGGAAAAAAATGCAGCATGTTCATTCTTTTTACGGAATCGCGGCGATTCCACCGCCATAGGAATGCATTGAACCGCTTACTTTACGCATGTGGCTATGTCCACCATGCGCAAAGTGAGTGGTTCATGTGTGGATGGTACCGAGGGTCTGGAGGAGAGGAAACTCTCCTCCAGGCCCTGGGTACCATATCCATGTAAAAACAATAAATAAAAAAAAAAGTGATATTTCCACCTTCCGGCGGCCCCCGCAGCTTTCCTGCTCCCCAGTAACGCTCCCGGCCAATCCCATTCCCAGGCGTCCTTAGCAACACTGACCCCAGATGACGTAGCGGTCTTGCGTGATGCTACGTCATCTGGGGTCATTGTCGCTAAGCATCTCTGGGAACGGGATTGGCCGGGAGCATCGCGAGGACCAGGAAGGCTGCGGGGGCCGCCGGAAGGTGAGAATATCACGATTTTTTATTTTTTTTCCATTATTTTTAACATTAGCTTTTTTTACTATTGATGCGGCATAGGCAGCATCAATAGTAAAAAGTTGGTCACACTTGTTAAACATTATATTTGACTCGTGTGACCAACCTGTCAATCAGTTTTCCAAGCGATGCTACAGATCACTAGGAAAACGCTAGCATTCTGCAAGCTAATTACGCTTGCAAAACACTAGTTTCTGGCGGGAATACGCATACCTATAAAATGTGTATTTCCCGCGGCAGGAAGGTGAGGGATTGCCGCTGAAATTTCCGCGGCAATTCTTATAAGTGTACACATAGCCTTACAGCACAAATACCCCACCCCAGCTCCCTGCACTGCAATACATGCCACCTGCCAATCAGAGGCTGGCAGCTGACATTGGCATGTCTGTCACTGGTGGCATATGGCAGCAATGTCATATGCTGCCCATTGCTGGCACAGCAAAGTCGGCTACTGACCTCTGCGCCGGCTACAGAAGAGGACTCCATGCCATGTCATGGGAGCGGAGGTAGGTAAGAAGAATTATTTATTTATTTTTACATATTTTGGAGAAGAGCTGCAGATTGGGGAACATTATAACATGAAGGGGCCCAAGATGTAGGTTATTATATCAGGAAGGGTCCCAGGATGGAGAACAATATTACAGGAATAGGGCCAAGATGGGGGACATTATAAGAGGAAGGGGCCCAGTATGAAGCACATTATACTATGAAGGGCTCAGGACAGGGGACATAATGACAGAAAGGGGCCCGAGATTGAGGAAATTATTATAGGAAGGGGTCCAGGATGGGGGATATTATTATAGTAAGGGGCTCATTATATATATAATATATATATTAGGAAAGGATGGGTAACATTAAACCAGCAAGGGGCCCAGGATTGGGGGACATTATACCAAGAAGGGGGACATTATTATCTGAAAGGAGACCAGGATGGGGTACATTATCAACTGAAAGGGCTTCAGGATGGTGGATATACCAAGAAGAGGCCTAGAATGGGGGGCATTATTATATTAAGTAGCCCAGGATGAAGGACATTATACCAGGAAGGGGCCTAGGATGGGAACATTATACCAGGAAAGGGGACATTTTACTAGGATGGGGTAAATTATTAACTAAAAGGTGTCCAGGAAGGGGGACAATATTACTGAAAGGGGCCCAATATTGAAGACATAATTGCTGAAAAGGACCCCACATCATAGAATCATAGAATGGTAGAGTTGGAAGGGACCTCCTGGGTCATCTGTCTCAACCCTCTGCTCAAAGCTTGATTCACTAAATCATCCCAGACAGATGTCTGACTAGCCTCTGTTTGAAGACTTCCATTGAAGGAGAACTCACCACCTCTCGTGGCAGCTTGTTCCATTCATTGATCACCCTAACTGTCAAAAAGTTTATTCTAATATCTAATCTGTGTCTCCTACCATTCAGTTTCATCCCATTGCTTCTAGTCTTTACTTGTGCAAATGAGAATAAAGATGATCCCTCTACACTGTGACAACCCTTGAGATATTTGTAGACAGCTACTAAGTCCCCTCTCAGTTTTCTTTTTTGCAAGCTAAACATTCCCAAATCCTGTAACTGTTCCTCATAGGACATGGTTTGCAGACAGGTCACCATTCTGGTCGCTCTTCTCTGATCATGCTCCAGTTTGTTGATTTCTTTTTTAAAATGTGGTGCCCAAAACTGGACACAGTATTCCAGAAGAGGTCTGACCAAAGAGGAGTAGAGGGCAATAATGGCTTCATGTGATCTAGACTGTATGCTTCTGTTAACACATCCCAGAATTGCATTTGCCTTTTTTGCTGCTTATTAACTTACAGAAGCTCAGGGGGATATTTTTACTGAAAGGATGAGGAAAAGTATTACTACAAAGGGATCCAAGAGAGGGACATTTTATCAAGAAGGGGCCCACGATGGGACATTACACCAAGAAGGGTCCCAGGATGGGGCACAATGTACCAAGAAGGAGCCCAGTATGGGGGACATTACACCTGGAAGGGGCCCAGGATAAGGAACATTAAACCAGTAAGGGTCCCAGGATGGGGGCATTATTACAGGATCAGGTCAGGATGGGATACATTATTATATGGGGGTGCAAACACATATGTCTTTATAGAAAGTGGAATGCTGAATAGGCACATAAAACCATCCATCATAAAGGTGGGGGCCCAGTTCCAAATTTTTCATCAAGGCCTACTGGACACTGCTTCTCTTATTGTTTTAACCACTAAACATTGGAGTCAGTATTCATTTTTGCACTTTTATATATTTTTTTTTTTCCGTGAGCCATAGCATTTTTATCTTTTTATATTTTATCCATCAACATAGTAATATAATGCTTAATGACCACCGATGTGCATTAAAACGGCGGACGTTATGGTGCCTTATTCCTTCATTGCAATTTTAAAATGGCGATCAGGAATGCAGTTATAGTGCCCCTCAGCGTGGGAAAATCTCCGGGGTTTCAGCTACCGGGAGTAGCTGAGACTCTAGAGAGCAAGATCAGTGCTGATTTTTCCGGTACCCGATCACATGAGTGATCACGTAAAAAATAAAATGTGCCAGCTATAAAAAACATTTTTCTCTCTTCTGACATATGTGTCAGAGGAGAGAGAAATTAGATTCCCAAGCACCTTCGGTACCTCTGCCATCTCCCAGTCCACCTATCACCATCCCCTGGCCCTCTGCCTTGTCTTCCTGAAAAAAATGCAGCAGGGATTTTTCCTATTGATTAATTTTGATAACTGTGATAGACCCTATCATAGAGATCAAAAGCCAATTCTTAATATATCATCTGACCCTTTGTCTTCCCCTTAGTCAGATTAAATTTTTTCTATGTTATACAGTGGGTACCGAAAGTATTCAGACCCCTATAAATTTTTAATTCTTTGTTTCATTGCAGCCATTTGGTAAATCAAAAAAGTTCATTTTTTTCTCATTAATGTACACTCTGCACCCCATCTTGACTGAAAAAAAAACAGAAATGTAGAAATTTTTGCAAATTTATTAAAAAAGAAAAACTGAACTATCATATGGTCATATTCAGAAACTTTGCTCAGACATTCATATTTAAGTCACATACTGTCCATTTCTTTGTGATCCTCCTTGAGATGGTTCTACTCCTTCTTTGGAGTCCAGTTGGGTTTAATTAAACTTATAGGACTTGATTTGTAAAGGAACACACCTGTCTTTATAAAACCTCACAGCTCACAGTGCATGTCAGACCAAATGAGAATCATGAGGTCAAAGGAACTGGACAAAGAGCTCAGAGATAGAATTGTGTCAAGGCACAGATCTGGCCAAGGTTACAAAAGAATTTCTGCAGCACTCAAAATTCCTAAAAGCACAGTGGCCTCCATAATGCTTAAATGGAAGAAGTTTTGGAC
>VIAB01018235.1:5975-21908 GCA_009801035.1 Oophaga pumilio | reverse complement strand
AAACACAGAACCTGTTGTTAAAAATTTGAATCCCACCCCTGAGCGGGTCAACTTCACAATTGCCAGTTGTATCCCAACATCCTTCATTTGCAGGACTAGAGCACTGGTACTTTTACTTCCTCTGTTTTATTTGTCTTTCTAAGTCATCTACAGTGATGATTTGTCAAAAACTGAGTGGGCGTTCTATCAATGTGCTCTTAATATACAGGGCTCTGCACGATATCTGTGTGAAAACCATAATTTAAATGTATCACATTATTTTTTTGAAAGATAATGCATTTTGAAAACAAAGTGTAGAAATATGGATCATTAGATGAGGTAGAAACTGGGAAATTAAATAGAGGCTGTGTTACAAAAAATCTTCAAAAGCGTAACATTTGGTGGGTGTGGACCCACTGCGCCACTGGCCGGGTTTACCCTGGAGTGGCATAACTAAGTGTTTACTGGGTCTTCACTAGACTACCTGATGGTGGAAATAGGTTTGGCCACCGGTAGACACCAGATAACACTCAGGGCAGGGCAGGCAACACAGGTTCTCAATACTAACCCGAGGTCAGGAGCACAGAGGTCAGACAGAATGGGCAAAGGAGCCAGATCGGTAACAGGTGAGATGAGACAAAATAACACAAGATTGATTGCTGAGAGTGACAGGAACCTAAGTTCTGGAAAAGGTGTGGAGGTTGATACTGCCTAATACAGCACCTGCTGGGTGTTGATTTGCTGGGGAATCCAAACCCTGCAGGACACAGCAGGGCTAAATTAATGCAGGATTTTGCCGCATGCCCCCTATAGACATCAGGGATATGCAGCAGAGTTGGAAGTGCTGCATGGACTCAGCGTGGTGGGCAGGCAGGGTGGCGAATGCAGTGAGTAGCACCGGGGCAGGAAAACATGCGAGTTACCACTGTGACAAAACGTTTATTCCAATCTCGTTAAGAGCAGTGCAGAAGTGCAGCAAACTATAGAACACACATTTACCAATGCTATCTCTGGCGTGACTCTTACTCATCGCATCTTGCACACCAGAAATACATTGGTGGAATGAGCATTATATAGTTTGCAGCATACTTGAGTTTCAGGAAACATTGAGGCAGAAACAAGGCTCTTGAGAGCAGGATATAGAGCAAAGGTCCCTAACCTGTGGCTAGAGAGCCACATGTGACTCATGGGATCATGTTGTGTGGCTCACAAATCTCTATTAGCTTGTCTGCTAAATCTGGTGATAACGCACCAACTATGAAGACAAGATCATCAGATGGTGACTTTTGTAAGTAGTCCCACACAAAAGAGCAGATCTGCATACAAGTATACTGGTGGGGCTGCGAGGATAAATATAACAAACTGGAGGTACAATGATACTGCTAGTTAGAGGGGTGCTTGAAGATGGGTGCAATAGTGTGATCAATGTGCTTTATGCAAGAATACTGAAATGGGTGGAATGGGAACCCTTGGCTGCAAGTATACTGCAATGAACAGAGGAGGTTTTGGTAAGCTTTCTGTTGGGAAGTTTTGGCTATCATAATTTCGGAATTGTGGGGCTTTTGGTGTCATCACTATGGTTTAAGTGGAAAAGATCCCGCTGAATGTTGCTCGCAACCATTTATCAGAGCGGAATGTGGCTTCCCAATTAAGAAAAATTAGGGAACAGCTGGTCTAGCGGTTAGAGAGACAGAGCTCTAAAGAGTAGATCTGTGTGAGAGACCACACAGGAGTTGGGTATAAAACTGAAAGTCTCCGCTATTGGTATTGTAACATGCTGTAGATTCTCATCGTGCAACATCCACAGCAATTTTGTCCAGTGGCAACATATGCTCAAGAAAGTTTTTTGTATTATCCTAAAATATTCTTGCACTATAATCCATAAATTATTTTTCTAAATACCTGTAAAACTTCATTTCAAAGCAGAATTGTCAAAATACGTTAGATCATAAATTATTTTTACAGGTATTCCTAAATATAATGACAGTTCTGATTGAGTTCCTTAAGAAATGCTCTGAACATTCTATAGATTATATAGGTGCCCAAAATAGATGACAGGTTATTTTTTTAGAATCCATTGAAATGGTAATTTGGCATAGTGACTAGGAATCAACCAACAGCAGATCTTGGCACAGATGTCTGCATTCAGCTCCAATGTGGTGACAGTTTTAGGGCAGTCAATGAAAGTATAGTCCAGGAAAAGTCATAGTTCAGGCGTAATTTTAGAGGGCATTTTGTCAAAATAATTACAGGTCTTCTGTTTTTCAAACAGAAAGATCTGGCAGTGGAAAGAGAAAAAAATATTTTTGCCTTAATGCTTTGTCCTCAAGGAACAGAAAAAAAACAGAGATCATCATATAAGGAATTTATGCACCAGAGGTAAAATGCTACATATATCTAGAAGGATGGAACCATACGGCAGATTCTAGTGATCCTGATTGACATGAAACATCTGTTGTATTTTTCTAGTGGAGGCTTTAAGTGTTTTTTTATAGGGTATTTTTATATCTGGGTTAGATCTGCACTTTTATTCTCATGCAAGTGAAAAATACAAGTTATATATAATTATGCAAAAATCAAAGCCAATGTAAGACAGTGTAAATCATGTTTGTAATTAATTTAAAGGGAATCTGTCACCCTAAATTGGCGGGATATTTAAATGATGGCAGTCTGGTCAGATGGGCGGTGTTTTGGGTACTTGCCTTAACATGTTGTTCGCCGCTGTCTCCATTATTTCTGGGAATTGTAGTCGTTGCCCTCCATATAACGCGCCTGCGCATTGCAATCTGCGTGCAAATCATACTGCGCATGCGCAATTCAAGATTGCAATGCGCAGGCGCGTTTTATGGAGGGCAACGACTACAATTCCCAGAAATAATGGAGACAGCGGCGAACAACATGTTAAGGCAAGTACCCAAAACACCGCCCATCTGACCTGACTGCCATCATTTAAATATCCCGCCAATTTAGGGTGACAGATTCCCTTTAAAGGGTTGTCCAGTGAAAATAATTTATCTCATCCACAGGATGGGTGACAATTTGCTGATTAGTGTATGTCTAACCACTGAGATCTGCGTTGGTTGGTAGAAAAGGGAATTTTTTATCCCCAATGGAGCACTTTTATCCCATAAAATGGAGATGCCCAACCACCACTCCATACATTGATTGTCCATGGGGCTGTTGGAAAAAGTCGAGTGCAGTTCTTGGCAGCCCCATAGGGAATGAATGCATCATCAGTCAAGCGTGTACTGCTACTCGATTCTAACAAGGATGAAAATTCCCCATTCTGCCAATTAGTGGAGGTTCCGGGAGTTGGACCCTCACTGATCAACAAGTTATCACATGTCCTGTTTTCACCAGGCAACCATTTTAATTGTTAAGTAATATTATGAATGGCTATGGTTATGTTGATACCATAAACATGGTGGACATTTGATGTATACATCAGAAGTTCTCTTAGCATATATGAAAAATGGATCTTTAGCTGAAAATCAGGTATGTTGTGTAACATTTTTGTTTCGCAACTCATGAAACTCATGATATACTGATTATCCAGGACTAGTCCAGCGAGGCATCTATTCTTCCAGAATATCTTTGACCTTGGGTGCTGTAATGACTTGTACCTGGTGTGATTGACATATCCTTCATTGTCCTGTCATAACTTCAAAGCAAGATTTTGTGCATTTGTATGAGAGCTTTTGCACTGAAGTTATTACAGTGAAAATGTCAATCACACAAAATGGCTGGGATTATAGCACCAAATGCCAGGACTAGTTCAAATAATATCAGCAAGTTAAACTGACAGCCTAAGAAAAGGTGTACCACACATGAAACATCTCATGATGGGTAAAACCAGTGAGCTTTCTCAAGCCCTTTACAGCCTTATTGTTGTAAAACATGCTGATGGCATTGGTTACAGAAGAATTTTTAAACTACTGAAGGTTCCAGACAGCACTGCTGGGTCCATAGTCTGTAAGTGGAAAGAACATCACTTAATCATAAACAGTCTACAAGCAGGTGCTCACCACAAGATGTCAGACACAAGAGTGAAAATAATTATCAGAAGAGTTGTCCAAAAGCCAAGGACCACCTGTTGAGAGCTATAGAAAAACCTGGAATCAGCAAGTACAATTGTTTCACAGAAAACAATAAGTAATGCTCTCAGTCTCCGTGGTCTATATACATGCTCACTACGTAAGACTCCATTGCTGAACGAAAAGAATGTTCAAGCATGTTTAAAGATTGTTCAACAATATTGAACAATTGAACTCTTCGGAAGCAATATACCCACCTCGTTTGGAGGCCAAAACGAACTGCATGTCACCCCAAAAACACCATATCAACAGTGAAGTTTGGAGGTAGGAACATCATGATATGGGGCAGTTTTTCAGCACACAGCACTGGCAAACTTCATATAATTGAAGGAAATATGAATGGACAAATGTGCGAGACATTCTTGATAAAGATCTGTTTCCATTTATCGGGATGATAAAGAGGAAACGAGAGTGGAGATTTCAGCAAGACAATGATCCCAAACACACAGCCAAGGAAACTCTCAATTGGTTTCAGAGAAAGAAAATAAAGTTGCTAGAATGGCCCAGTGTTAGTGTGTGTCGTTATGTTGTAATGTTACGACATATCGTGACCTCTAAGTCCAGATGTCTTCATTTTACAACAAAACTTGCAGTCGCAACCAGGCCTCTGAGATCATGGTTCATCATGACATGATGACTTGCTGTTACCTTTGGGGCCTGTTGCGATCAATAAAACTGTTCTAAAGTGAAGACATCACTTGGTGATTGTGGAAAAAAGAGACCCTGAGGAAAAGTCTGTGAGCGACAGGCACCAGAGGCAGCAAGGTTGCTGGGGAAGGTGAGCATTGAGGTGAATATTCTGTGTGTCTTTGTTTATTTTTAAATCTCTTGCTGGTCCACTACAGTTCAGCAAAACTATCATGAAGCGGATTACAAAAAAATCTGTGCTCTGGAGACTATGGATTTTTGTAAAATAGCAGCAAATGTCACTACTACTTGAGCAAATTGACCCATCCTAGTTGCAAGTCATGACAACCATTGCTGAATCTGTACTAAAAATAGTCAAAATAATGTGAGGAAGGGTGGAAAGGAAAATTCATTAGCTCACCAGAGAAGGAGGAATGGCAAATAGGACATGGTGCAAGGATTTAGGAAAGGTAAAAAAAAAAGGAAAAAAGCCAGGTCACCAGTCTCAGTAGTAATACACAATTCTGTCACGCACCGAGCCACCTGGATCAAAGCGTAGATTGAAGCAATACATGAAGGAAGACTCTCCAGCGTAATGATAGGATTTTTGTACTTTTTTAAAACCAAAAAATGTATTATAGAGAAGCAAATGGGGTCTCCAGTGGTCTTACTCATGGCCATGACCATGAGTAAGGCCATGAGTAAGACCACCTAGGTCAAAACGCGTTGGTTTCTGACCACTGGAGACCTCATCTGCCTGCTCTTTTTTCATTATGTCCATTTTTTTCATTGTATTTTTAACTATGCATAATAAAATTTTTGGTTTTTAAAAAATACAAAAATCCTGTCATTACACTGGAGATTCTTCCTTCATGTATTGCTTCAGTCTACGACTTGATCCAGGTGGCTCCGTGAGGGACAGAATTGTGGATTAAAACTGAGAATGGTGAGCTGGCTTTTTTCCTTTTTTTCCCCTCTCCTAAATCCTTGCACCATGTCCTATTTGCCATTCCTCCTTCACTGGTGAGCTAATGATTTTTCCTTTTCACCCTTCCTCACATTATTGTGGCCATGAGTAAGACCACTTAGGTCGAAACGTGTTGGTTTCTGACCACTGGAGACCCCTTCTGCCAGCTCTTTTTTCATTATGTCCATTTTTTCATTGTATTTTCAACTATGCATAATAAAATTTTTGGTTTTTAAAAAAATACAAAAATCCTATCATTACGCTGGAGATTCTTCCTTCATGTAATGCTTCAGTCTACGCCTTGATCCAGGTGGCTCCGTGCGTGACAGAATTGTGGATTACTATTGAGACTGGTGAACTGGCTTTTTTCCCTTTTTTTTTTTCCCTTTCCTAAATCCTTGCACCATGTCCTATTTGCCATTCCTCCTTCACTGGTGAGCTAATGATTTTTCCTTTCCACCCTTCCTCACATTATTGTAGCCATGAGTAAGACCACCTAGGTCGAAACACGTTGGTTTCTGACCACTGGAGACCCCATCTGCCTGCTCTTTTTCATTATGTCCATTTTTTTATTGTATTTTTAACTATGCATAATAAAATTTTTGGTTTTTAAAAAATACAAAAATACTATCATTACACTGGAGATTCTTCCTTCATAGTGCAAGGATAGCTCCAGGCCTGTGTCACAGGATTACTGCTACAGAGAGGGGCCAGAAGACCATAGCATCTGATTTCTCCTACTCCTGCACTGATTAAAAGCACTTCACCTTCATATGAAACAATTCAGGTTTCTTTTAGCAGTGCAGGGGTTAATCTGCTCAATTGAGAGCTCTTGTAAGCTTTCCTGCATTAAGGCTCTCAGCTGTTCACTGTTAGCCATTTTCTATATTTTGAGCCCAGGCAAGCACTCATTACCAGAGCTAGTGTCATGCTGAATGGTTTAGGAGATGGCAGTTTGTTGTAGTTTGAGAAGGCGTTTGGTGGATTTATCTAAGACTGTTGCGAAGTTTTGGTTGTGTGCTAATCCCCTTCTCCTACTTTGGTTTTTCCCCATACTCCACTCCCCAATGCATTCCTCTGTTGTTTTGTGAGCATATTTGTATGATTTGTATATTCCTTTATCCCTGTTTGTATTACCTTGCTAGTCTTGTTGGTGTATTACGGTACACTACTATTCCCCCCTTCGCTGGATGGGGAAAGGGTACAGACTGAAGGTAGATTCAGGTGCTAAGGCAAGGTATGTGGCCCTGGCATCTTCACCATCAGAAGTAATCCGGGGAACAGGGCAAGCTAGGGCACCCCTAGGGACAGGAAAGGAGCCCTTGCTCCCAGAATTCCTGACAACACAATTGTAACAGCCGGTTCCTGGATTGAATATACAGGAGAAAGGAGTGTTCATCCAGCATCTTCTATATCAAAACAAAAAATATCTAAAACTTCATATTTTTTAGTATAAGCATAAAAAATTGGGTAAAAATAAAATCACGGCAGTAGGCATCCAGAAATCTGGTTTACATGTTTGAACATAAACTCTTTTGATTATTAAGTCAAGAGTTTTAAGAGTGTTTTTGCTTGAAATACGTAGACCAAACATTTGGACACATCCAGCCATGATTTTAATTTTTTTCAGTTTTTAAAGTCTATTCTAATAAATGTAATGTTTTAGATTTTTTCATTTTTATTTTAGAAGCTGCTGGATGAACACTTTCTACTAAAAATAGTGCTCCCGTATAGATGATCTCCAACAGTATCCACCTAACAGATCAAGCTTGAAAGTGTCATCATAACAGGGCAAGTTAAAACAATTACTGTAAAAGTCAGTCTATCAAAGCAGAGGAGGAGGAGGAAATAAGTCTATAAAAAATGGTCTGGTAGTGGCACATGTACTATCAAGAGTAGCTTACTATTCTTACAATTTGAAAAAATGTCATCAAATGCACTAAATTAAATTTTTTCCCAAACATTTTTTCTCTTCTACGTATTACTCTTTGATTCTAATATTTTTACGTAAAAAATCACTTGCTTAAAAGCAGACCAAGAAACAAAGTTGCATAAAAATGACTAAAAAAAGAAAAAGCTATTTGGATCTACATGCTTTAATTTATAATATATAATTGTAATATTATGATTAATATATAAAAGAGGCAACTAACATCAATGGAGAAAAAATAGATACATACTAAACATATTATGTTCTCATATAAAGCCTGAATTTTTTTTTAAAGGAATGATGCTTCACATCACCCTTCAGTTCAAGGATATCTGCAGTGTGCATTTTATGACATTTTTATCTTCCTGCCTTAATTTTTTTTTCTTTTCATCTTCTGGAAAAGTAAAGAAGTGGTGACGGATGAGGCAAGAACCCATCATCCATCTTGAATGGACAGCTGGAGCTTTAGCATGCAAATGAAACCTATCATTCTTGTCAACCTAAAGCCATAGCACCAAAGACTGCAGTCCGGAGCCAATTAATATTCCATGACCAATCAGTCCACTGATGCACAGGGATGTTCACAGTACAGTGCCATCTCACTGACAAGAATTGTTAGCGCGCTGGGTCTATGTATAATATACCCCATGGAAGTGAAAATATATCTTGTAAATGTACATGTCCTAAGAGCCAAACAAAAATCTACAGATAGCAACTCTATGGCAAGAAGCAGCAAGATATCTAATGGGGCTTTTATAGAATAACATCTCGTTGGCATGGATGAGCTGGAATTAACGATGAGAATTAAAGTTTATGTCTACTTTATAAAAAAAATGTTTTATTCATCCTGTGAGAAAATCCTTAGTTAATAAAAGGGGATCTTCTGTTCAATATAGACATGAGTGGATCTTTTGAAACTCAAACTAACCTGTTTTTGTCAAATATTTCCCAAAAATTCCATTGGAAAGTACTGCAATGCCTCAAATTGCCCTGTAAACACGAGTTTAACACTTTGCTGTTTTCTAGGACTGTATCCAACCCCTTTATTTTTATTATTATTTAGTATTATAGCGCCATTTATTCCATGGCGCTTTACATGTAAGGAGGGTTATACATAATAAAAAACAAGTAGAATAATCTTAAACAATAGAAGTCACAACTGGTACAGGAGGAGAGAGGACCCTGCCCGCGAGGGCTCACAGTCTACAAGGGATGGGTGAGGATACAGTAGGCGAGGGTAGAGCTCTTTAACGCCATCAAATTATTAATTATATCAAAGTGACCTCAATATATTTGTATCTGGCCATGATGGATGAACTGTAACTGGTTTTCTTCACACACTAATCTTCACTGCAGGGCTGTTACATGCCATCTATACAGTTTATTCAGTGCTTTATGGCTTTGTCTGGATTATGGCTGTCTCAATATGCCTATTGCTAAACTATGAGCTGCAATATGACCTTACCTATGTATATGTTCCCCAAAATGGCTCCGGCGTTGCCCATCTTTGCTTTTATAACTACTATAATAGTCCTGTCTGATTAGCTCAGCTATACCATCAGATGTGATAGCAGCAAAGCTAATGGGGAAGCCTTCCTATCTGCACTCAAGGTGATAGGAGTCTTCTTCAGCTCATGCAATCTTCCGCAATGTGTAAATGGCAGCAGCCAATTTTTGTGTGAAGCAAATTTCAATTAGTTTGAAATCACCGGGTTCAAATAATTCTTAAAAATTCACCATGGACTTGATTCACATCGAAACATTTCAATAATCACTGGATCAAAATCTGTATTTATATGAGTAGTTACTAAGAGTCTCTCACTCTGGAGGACCAGTCCTATCTGTCCTTGCAGGTAGGTAAAACACTTTTGGCTAGATGCCCCTTCCAACAAGTACAAATTGTCCTAAAAAGGAGAATAATCCATTTAACAGCCATCTTCTGATATTGAAAACATTAGTGAGAATCACGAAAAAAAATACTAGTATATGATGCTACTATTATTCATCTTAAAAGTTGCTTAAAATGTTATGAAACTTAGTAAAAACATTATACTAGTCATAATGGAATGATCATAAATTGCAGTACATATCATGTGATGGAGTAAATTCCAAAGTTGCCTTCGCAATTCAATATATTTAGAGCTTAATTCTCCTTGCATTCCCTGCTGGTTTAATGTCTGCACACTGAAGAAACAATGATTCTTACTTTTCAGACAGAATGTCATGACTGTGGAGAATCAAAGGTCATTGATTGTCTGCAGCAGTTATCTGACTCCCAAAAGAGGAGCAACACTGTTTTGGTTTTGGTAAGTGGGTTTTGGTAGGTGAGTATCCCCTTTTTTTTCTTTTTTTTTTTTTAACGTTCTGACCAACCTGGAACCATTGATAACATTTTTTTTAAGTATTGGACAACCATTTTATGAAGATCTATAGAAGTCTTCAGAATCCAATACTGATGGTTTACAGAAAAAGAGTCAAACGATTAATACCCCGTCACCATGAATCTATACCATGGATGCATTACCAAACATATACTGAAAGTAGAACTAGCACGTATGACTAATGAAGAAGACTGGACACTATTTAATATAAAGATGGAGAACTTTTCACAATTTCATATTTTATTCAATAATCTCAAAAGCCACCCGCAGAGCTCATGGGAATAAAGAAAATGCTGGATCTCTTAAAATAACTTTCTTTGCCACGCAAGTAGTTGTATGTAACCAAGCATGAAAGATGAGAGGTTTGTAGGTTACCTCTCAATATCTCTGCTGGGAATTCAGCATATTGTGTTGAAATGGTTATATATGCTTGACTGTGCACTATAAGGAAACATTTGTATATCCCCTTTATGAGCCATTTAAGCTGGGGCCAACAGATCCACCAAAGCAACAAATGATTCTTCCACTTGCTCAGACAATAATAAGCTCAAATTTGCTAAGAAGAAGACAAACTCATTTGGAGAGGACTTTAAACTAATTTTGTGCCACTAAGGTCCGAGTTGCTACAAGACTTAATTATATGCCCTACTTGTATAATGGGTGAACCTTCACTTTGTCTGCCCCTCTAGTTTCCTAACAAATAGACACCCAATATTGCATTGAGTACTCGTATAAGACATTCGTTAAAATAAAATATCTCTAATATATATATATATCTGTAACATAGGACACACAGAAACTAGCAAATTAAACTCAAATCTGTGGCCCTCCATTTGCCATTCAACTCTTACGGCTGGGAACACACATGCGAGGAATAAGGCCGAGTTTCGCATGTTAATACCCGCCACTGCTGCCGGTCTCAGGAGTGGAGCGTGCGGCCGCATAGCAATACATGGAGCCGCACGCTCCGCTCCCGAGACTCGGCTGTATTTCTCGCATGTGAAATCCCAACCTAACACATATACATGTTTGCTGAAATTGAAATGAGTGGAGGATATTCCCATCAGCACCCCAAAACATGATTGTGGATTACTCTGACAGCTAGGGCCCACTGAAGATTCCCATCTTGGTACTCCTGTGAAGCTCAGCCACAGTTTGAGCTTTATAAGAGACCATGATTTTCACTATATACAGCAATATTCCAGTACAGTATAGAGTTTAAGAGGTCAGACAATGACAAGTTCAAGTTAAATTAAGGAAGCAAAAAAAAAAGTTTTAAAAAATATCTATAAATTCTAATCAACTACTATACCCCCATTTAACAAAATAAATAAAATATAAGCGTTTCATATTGCCGTACCCATAAAAGTCTGTTGTATGAAAAAATAAAATTAATTAACTCAATCAACAAATGTCATGAGAAAAAAAAATCAAAACAGAATTGTGATTCTTGTGTCAACACTGCTCCATGAAAAAATGCAAAAAAATAAAATAGAATGTCACACCTACCCCAAATTGGTATCTCTAAAACAGTAAGTTGCACAAAATAAAAGCCCCCTCATAGCTCAAATGACAGAAAAATAAAAATGTTACACTGCGGGTCTCAGAAAATAACAACACAAAGTAAAATTTTTTATTTTTTTTATTTTTACAAACGTCATAATTTTTTGTCACCACTTAAAAAAAAAGTATGCATATTTGGTATCACCAAACTGGCCTAAAAAAATCATGATTCAAAGTCACAAATACCACAGAATCAATAATAATAATAATCTTTATATAGCGCCATCATATTCCGCAGCGCTTTACAATGCTGTAAAAAAAAATGGCGATTTTGCATTTTTTTTCACAAATTTACCACAGTTGGAATTTTTTTTCAAGTATATTGGACATTAAGATGAATGGTGTCACTCGAAACTAGAGCTTGTCTGCAAAAAAAACAGGCCCTCAAATGGCAAGAAGACAGAAAAATAAAAAAAAGTTTGGCTCTTGGAAGAAGGGGGAGGAAAAAAATAAAAATACTAAAATGAAAAATTGGTCATTCCATTCAGGTAAAACTACAGTAGCCTGTATTCTATGAATAGACTGAAACAAGAACTTATGCTTATTTCTGAAAATAAGAATAACTTGCTATATATACGATAATCTTTTGTATAAATTAGGAGATTGTCCCCAGTGTCTCAGTGGGGAATGGTGAATTGGGAGAGAATTCTCCCCTTATGAACAGACTAATAATTATGAATCCAGGTATTCTCTCTAAAACTCTTTTATGTCTTTTATATCTTTTATGTCATCTGGTCATAAAGCCCAGCAGAGCTGTCACCATAATATACTGCCCTTAAGTAGGACACCATATTATGTAGGTAGGACACCATATTATGATGACTGATCTACTGTGACTGTGTATTTAAAGGATCTGTTGATTTAGGAAACTGTTGTAATAAGAAAATAAGGCAGTCAAAGTAATGATGAAAAAGGACTCAGACTGAGCAGACACTTAACCCCCCTAAAAGTTCAATGCAGTGATTTAAGCTTAGTATCAGTTGATTAAAGAGAATTTGTCACCAAGATTTTGCTATGTAATCTGAGACCAGCATGAGGCAGTGACTGAGAACCTGATTACACTGATGTGTCAGTTAGGCCTCTTTCACACATCCGTTTTTTTGTATCAGGCATGATCCGTCGAACACCTGAAGGGACGGATCCGGCACTGAAATAAAAAAACTGATGCAACGGATCCGTTTTTTTGCTGGATCCGACCTGAACTTTTGAACCCAGAAAAAGAGGGTTTCGGATGCCCGGAGACACTGGAAAATGTAGTAGTAGTAGTAGTAGTAGTAGTAGTAGTAGTAGTAGTAGACCTTGGTTTCCAGAATCCGGATCAGACTTTTGACGGATTGCACAAAAGTCTGATCTGGTTCTATTGACTTCTATTGTTTCCGGCCGCCTGATGCGCCGCTTCAGGCACATCAGGCGGCTCCGGCAAAAAAAAAAAAAACGTTACATGCTCCGTTTTGTCCGGCTGCCGGAAAGTACATTTCCGCCGGATCCGGACAAAAATGGATACAACGCAATGACATCAGGCACGATCCGGCACTAATCGTTTTTTTTAGCAACACGCCCGATCATGCCTGATACACAAAAACGGATGTGTGAAAGAGGCCTTACTGAGTTGATTGTTGTAGTTTCAATAAAATTAGTGTTTTATCAGAAGCACAACAAGACTAGTTGTCTCATGCCAAGTAGTCCTCCTGCTCTGTGTAACCCCGCCCCACCACTGATTAGCAGCTTGTGGGAATGTACACTGTACACAGACAGCTGCCAATCAGTAGTGTGGGTGGGGTTATACTGAATGCTGAGCTCTGTATTACCCCACCCCCAGGGTTACACAGAACTCAGCTTTCAGAATGAAGCTAGATCTACAGTAGCAAAAACAATGATTTTACAAGAAAAAAACAGAGCCCAGAAAGTGATACCACTGGAATCCGGGTCTCGGGTTCTAGATTATGCTGCTCTCAGATTACATGGCAACAACTTTCTGACAGATTCCCTTTAAATGCATGCAAAATCAAAAAGCAGACCAAATACTGTAATGGCATATATGAAGGAGTGAAAGACAACCTGCAAGAAATGTCTACCTCCTCCTGTTAGAGTACTTGTTATGCCAGATGACAGATTGGCATTTCATGACTGGAGGCCTGGACCGGGAGCAAATTATAGCAGACCAATGTCGATTTGCCATTTTAACTTATAGCACTGTTACCTAAAATGTCAATGTTCACAGACCAACCATAAAGAACAAGTCATTTAGAAAAGGGTAATCACTAATGTAAGGCCAGATGTACTGTACATGTGGAGGCGTTGAGTAATTTTGCAGTAATGCTGAAATTTGGACAATAAATCTGTAGTATGTGAACTTCCAAGTTTCTAAATTTGTCATACTGAGGTTTTAACTGCAATAACAATAAAACAAAATGTAGACACTGCTGTTTACAACAATGGGACGTATATTAGTAACGTTCCCACCGAAAACTTCTTTTAAGTATTTTGTGCTACTTTTCAAGTAAAAATAAGCCTCAATTTAACATAATTGTAACCTGCTCTTTCAGAACTCATTTTGCATTCCAGCTACTAATTTGCTTGTCATTTCAAAAAAATCCCAAGCAAGTCAAGGTGCTAGCCCCATGCAAAATGAGGCTGACATTTTAGTAACTCTACAATTTGTTATTTTGGGTGACAATTCCTATTCACAGATGTTAAGATTAACAATGTAAACTGCATGAATATTTCATTTTTCTTATATAACACACAAAAAAAGTTTGCTCACCAGTCCGTCTTTCCATCTCTGCCCCAGCACGGCAGACACTGTATCATTGTAACAAGAAGAACTGCATTGAAGTTTCCCAAGCTTAAATTCTCAGCTTATATATTTTTGAACAATCCTGCAATAATAATATCTAATAAAATTTAGATTTTGTCTGCTTTGAATATTAGACTCCAAACTTTCTATATTAACTGATCTACAAATCATATACTTCATTTTCCTTGCCCAAAATCATAGAAAAATGCAGATACTTGTTCCTAAATCTGTCTTCTTAAAATGGATAATATTAAGTTGAAAGAATACCATGAAATGACAAATTTAAAGGAGTTCACACTAGAACAACATTTATCACAGGATTCCTACCTACAGATGTAGCCAAGTTAACATGACAAAATAAATGCACCATCTTAGTTAATTTTAAAAGAAAGTTATCTCACTCAATGAAGGACTCAAAGTGTTTATCCTCTTACTATATTGCATATTATACAGCACTGCGTACTTACAATTGCTCATTTTGCCTTTCTACCCAGCTAATGCTTCTCTTTTCCATGACATCACGTGATTAAAAACTGACTAGCTGAATCCTTCTAAGCTCTATGTAGAAATAGTAGGTAAATTATCCCTATATAAGTCACAAGTCACTGCAAAAGTCCCTGGCAAGAGGAGGAGCAGAGCAGCTGGGTCAGGAGTTGAAGAGGGGAATGATAAATAAAGGGACAAGAACTTCCTATTTCTACATAGAGAAGAGAAAAGAGCAGAATTAGCTGGGTAGAAAGACAAAATGAGCAATTGTAAGTACACAGTGCTATATAATATGATGACGGCAATATATTAAGAAGAAAAAACTTTGATGGGTGAGCTTCTTTAAAAGAATTAAACTCATTCAATTTTGCATAAGCCACTGAACAATATCAACATATGTGAACAATATGAACAATAAGGCTACGTGTCAAATCACACTTTTTTGCCTTGATATCCCAGTGCTGTTATCTATTTTAAGGTTAACTTGTGTACATATGTACCTAACATGTCTTGTTAAAGGGAACCTGTCAGCAGAAAAAAACACTATTAACCTGAATATATGGGGTTAACCTGCAAGTTAATAGTGTTACTAACCTGTCAGGCACCAAACACTGTTGAGAGAAAATTAACTAGATTCCCCCCAGGAAGCATTCGGCTTTTAGTCATGGGGTGTCCCTGATGAGGGTTCAGTCACCGTTCTGAGAATACATGGAGGCAGGTGTAACCGCACCCCTGGACCTGACTGACAGCCGGCCCTAAAGCAGAGCAAGTATCAGTCAGTGCCAGGGGCGTGGTTACAGCAATCGCTCTGTATTCTCAGAGCGGTAACTGAACCATGGCTGGCACCACTCTGTGACTGATACACAAACGCTGCTGCGGGAAATAAAGTTAATTTTCTCTTGGCAGCGCTCAGCCGTGTGGACACCAGGCAGGTTAGTAACACAATTACCCTGTAGATTAACCCTATATCTACAAGTTAATAGCGTTTATTTTCTGGTGACTGGTTTCCTTTTAGTCCTTTTTGGCAACGATTAATTGTGATTGAAAAGACTATGAAATGTGAACTATACAGGGGCGGACACAGACTGCAGAGGGCCCCTGTGCAAGAA
>VIAB01018234.1:13410-23849 GCA_009801035.1 Oophaga pumilio | reverse complement strand
ATAACCTCCCTGTACACAGCATCTGTCCATAACCTCCCTGTACATAGCTTCTCTCCTATCCATGAACTTCAAAGAAGGAAGTTTCATGCTTGGAACCCATCTTTATCAACCAGAGAGGACAGCTGCATTGGTGAAAATGAGCAGCCAACAGCATTATCTCAAGAGCTAAACTTCTTGGCAACAAAGCAGCTCACATATTAAATGTGTTGCCTATAATAAGACTACCACATTACATACTGTGGTAGTTCAGCTCACTTAGCGGTACACGGAGGTAGAAAACAGGAACACTGTCTCTTTAAATCTTCTGTTGCTTTATTAGACAGATGGCATAAACCAACAGGAAAGGGGAAAATAAATACAGCCCTTCAGGCATAACAGTAGATCAAGAAAGCAAATTCCTGTAACACAGTACATTCATTTGCGGGGAGCTGCTCGATCTGGAGCAACCCAAGGATAGTACAGGTTCAGTCTTTCCTCCTCAGGACATAAACCCCTAAAGATCCTCTCTCCAGCCCTACTGAACCCAGACTGCCTCTGGAGGCCAGCTATTTAAGCCCCAGACCTCACCCTGGGGTAGAGATAAGGTGGACAACCTCCCAACTGCTCTATGGCTGTCCACAAAAACCCAGCCCATTATGTAAATTAGCTGTTAACCCCTCTCAGCACTTAATGTGCTGGAAGAAAATCTCTGGGTTTTATATCACTTTATCAGTGACTTTGTCACAATACAAAAAAATATTTTTTTTTGTTGAAAGTCAAAAAAATATATACTGGCATCATTTTCTACAAGAAGCACATGAGTTAGTAGGCGAAAGCATGCCCTGCTACAGAAATATGTGTCTGTCTCCATTTTCCCATACTTAAGTGAAGTTTTAAATACAAATCTAAATTTTTTTACATTTTTTTTAATCCTTGGTGATGGACAACTTTTTCACTTTTCCCTGCGGAAGTTTTAGCTGCCCTACTGTGAGACGCTGCTTTCTGCTCTGTAACCCGAAATTAAGTAGAGGTATTTTTCAGATTAACTGCTAATATAGTATTATATATAATATAAGGGTTATTTGCTAGTCTGCAGTAACCATCTGGGGACAATTTTACTTTTGCTCGAGTCTTTGAGATTCTCCCAGTATAAATGTTGCCCCGATTGCCCTTCACTTGACATTTTTCTAACGCTTAACCAAACAGTAGCTGCATACTGTGGAAACTTCTGAGTCTGCTGAAAATCAAATGCACTCTTGAATATTTCAGATGTTGTTTTGACTGTATCTCTGTCTTTATCAGGCTGAAAAGTTGCCTCTTCAAAGCCATCTGCTTTCCCATCTCTGCTATTTCCATGAGAGCTCGTTGTAATTCTGTCTCCTTGCAGTTATCATTGTCCTTATATTCTCAGCGACATACAAATTTTTCAATTTGCTGCTACTGTCCATTAAATGTCACAAACCAGAACACCTTGTGCATTAAGAGATAACTTCATTCAAGGTCTTTAATATATCACATACAGATTCTACTGATATCTTGGTTGGTTGGGGGATGGCTGTGACCCACTGCTAGGCACTCTTTGTTGCCCAAGGAGTTGAGTTTTGCTATATAGACAAGGTAAAGGATAGCTGAATGGTAAATTTGCTGGAGAAATAATATAGCTTAGCAAAGCACTGAAAAAAATTCCTGAAATTTCCATTCATCAGCAGTGATGTACAATAAAAATATATATTATATTGTGATACTGTGTTAGCCAGGAAAATCAATGTAAATACATTTATGCCCAAAAATGATAAAGGTGTTCTCTGAGTGATACCTCTATTGGCTAACTAGAAAAAAACATATTTGCAAGCTTTCAGGGCACAAGAGATCCTTCTTCAGGCTGGTTTGTAAAGGTTTGCAATCCTGCCTGAAGAAGGTGCCTATGTCAGATTGCAAATATATTTTTTCTGGTTATTACTCCGGGAATACTTCTGTCATTTTTGGGCATGAAAGTATTTACATCATTCATCAGCAGAGAGGGTAAAAATAGCAGTTTACTATGAATGTTTTAACTTCAATATACATGGATATACAAAGCTTTGTTGATGCCTAAGGTAGCAGGCATCCACTAGGACACTCCACCCATCTTGGCCTGGCCACCGCGGCTACCTGCTTCTGCTCATTGGGATGCTACCTAGTAAAGTAGGGGGCATAATCATTATTGTAATATATGGACTGGAGTTTACATTATGATTTGGTGTATTGTCCAAAATCTCAGCAGAAATTACTTATTGGCCATCCAAATTTTTCATTTTAGAGTAAATCTGTCAATTCTGCTACCCTGTTATAAGCGCAGATCTCCTGTGATAAGCGCCAAGCAGCCTCATTACCAGTACTCCTACCCTTATCCCTCCTACATCAGTCCTGGGTGGAGGCTAACATTAAGGTAGGACTGAGAAGGTAAAGGATGTAGGAGAAGCACTGGTCTTTTGATTATAAAAAGATCTTGGTATTTTATTTTTTTTTATCAGACCATGTATGTATAATAGAGCGATTTACTAAATAACACTCAGTGAGCTAAAATTGGAAAAGCTGTCTTAATATTGGTTCTGATTGTGATCTAACTGATGATGGCTTAATATATTTGTGGTGGTTATTTACCCACATAGACTAATATATCAGAAAGTATAGTCTCACTTTATCCATTGCATTCAATATCTGAGGAGTATGGGCAAATTGAGTAAATGGATTTCAATATCTTAGGAGTATGGGCTCATTGAGTAAATACATTTCAATATCTGAGGAGTATGGCTTCGTTGGGTCAATGGATTTCAATGTCATGGGGCAGTAGTGGGGAAAACAGGAGATGAGGAACCTGGGCCCCTGAACTGCCTCTCGGACTAAGGGGGTGCCTGTCTTTTCTTAACTTGGGGGTACCCTTGAAGGTAGGGAGGCCCAAGTCACCGAACTGTCCCTGTCTCCTGTTTAGCCCTGAGCTAAACCCCCCAACCCCCTCCCCAGGAGGTGAGGCAGGGAATAAAGTGAACTGCACCAATATAACAAAAGGAAAGAAAAGACAGACACCTAGGGGACAAGGCAAATAAAAAAAAAATCTTAGCTTTCTCTGCTGCAATGCACCGCACAGCAAAGTAAGGCACCAGATCAAGGTAATAGCTGAAGTACCACTGCACTCAGCAAGCTCCTGACTCCAGCTTGATTGGTCTCCAAAGAGGAAGTGTATCTCCAACAGTCAGCTGATGCATCAGGTGACCTTTTAAATGATGGTGGGAGTGCTCACCACCTGCATCAGCAAACTCAGCAGCAATGTAATTACACCAGCGGCCACCAGGGGAAAATACTGACATTAACCGCCGATGGCCTGAAAGGAAAAAAGTTTAATATGAATAGCAAAATCTTCCACAGATCCAAAAATGGATTGTGACATTCTATATTTCAGGAGTATGGGTTCATTGAGTAAATGGATTTCAATATCTCAGGAGTATGAGTTCGTTGAGTAAATGGATTTCAATATCTCAGGAGTATGGGTTTGTTGGGTCCATGGATTTCAACATCTGAGAGTATGGACTCGTTGCACCCATGGACTTTAATATCTGAAGAGTATGTGCTCACTGGGTACATGGATTTCAATCTACTACTACATAGCAATGAGAGATGACAACCTTGATATTTCTTTTTTATGATCAACTTATTTAAAAATCAGACAATTTTTATAGACACATTAAAGGGAACCTGTCATGTCCGATAATGCTATTAACCTGCAGATGGCTAATCTCCAGGTTAATAGCGTTATGAAGGTGCCCGGCCACTGTACTGAATGTGTGGCACCAGAGAAAAATAACTTTTTTTTTTAATTCTATTGCCTCCTCACAAGCAGTCGAGTAAGTACTTGGAATTTTTCCAATCATAATAATTCTATTGTCACACTCGATCACCTAATATGGATGTCTCACTTTGAAGATTCTCCTCTGTGCTATCCACCCATTAGCTGATTTTGAACACAAGAGTATATATTGCTATATAATTCTGTATATATATTTTTGTATATAATTGTAACTCTGGTTTTGTTTGATTTTGGTATATGCCACCCTTTTATTTTAATTTTTTTTTGTTGTATAATCTATTGCTGTCAGATTGACGAAGGTCCACTTGGACCGAAACGTGTCCTAGACGTACTCATCTGTACTGTGACTGCAATAAACAGGAACCTATTCTCTAAAGTTGAGTGCCAAGTTTTCTCTATTTTCACTATATTTTGGTTGGGAAACCTACTTGTGCACCATAACGGTAGTGCTATGATATATTTTCACTATTTAATTCAGTGGATACCTGGGATTGGTCATAAATTGTTAATTGTTTTGCTATGATAAACTTACTATAGTGCATCAATGATGAACTAAATAAAAACCTGGAGATGATTAATAGCTTAGTGATACAGATC
The DNA here is from genome assembly GCA_009801035.1 of Oophaga pumilio. Taxonomy (NCBI): domain Eukaryota; kingdom Metazoa; phylum Chordata; class Amphibia; order Anura; family Dendrobatidae; genus Oophaga; species Oophaga pumilio. Next base: position 19,429 of record VIAB01018234.1, on the reverse strand, counting down.
ATCTTTAACTTAGGGCATGTTATGAAGTTGATAAAGTGCTGGAAATAGTTTAGAATTGATAAATCCGGTAAACATAAGTCTAAGAAATTAAAACCTGCCAATTTTAATGGAGGAATAGTGCCACCTACTGTCTTACCTGCAGAGTGCGCACAATAAAGGAGCGTAGTGTCACTCATTGTCTGTGTGACAGTGCCCTCTTTACTAAATATATGTCACTGTTAATCAGAAGACAGTTTTGGAGTTACAAACCCTTGGACATGATATGGGGCGCTGCTCAATACTACTGATCTTTTCCTTTACTAATCACTGACTAATAATGATGCTTTTTTCATCAAGTAGTTTCTTAAGCTACAGTGCATATTATGCAGTCCTATGTCAAAATCAAAACTTCTGCCATGTCTCTATGGCACACACAGTTATGTGCTGAATGTGGCATTGGCACAACTACCTGACTGTTTTGTCGACACTAAAAAAAGAATAATAATTATTATAATAAATCATCTAAAACTACTAAATGCAATGAAGTATACAGCACAGATCCAGACTATGCTAATACTATGGGGACACAAAAAATGGGGGGGGGAACCAAGAAAATCCGATGGCCCTTGGACCACACTCTGATCAAACTCTGATCAGAATAATCGATCCGCTGTTCTCGAAAAATTGGACGTTTGACTGGGACCTTACCTTTACAATTCAATTGTTATAGTGTTTGTTTTTCATCCATTAACAGCAATGGAGAATAGGTTTATTATTGGAAATATATAGCTTAGTTAAATTATCAAACTTCTGACAATTATGGTGCAAATGTTTTGTTATATTTCTGTTTTTACTAAATCTGCTTCCCACACAAAGCCATTGCATTTTCTTGAAGCAACCACTAGAGGGTGCTCAATACAAAGTGAACTATGAACTAGTCCAATATTTATTGCCACAACTGTTCATCCCTCTCCCATAATGACAGTTCTGCTTCACGTCACTTGTCTTATCTATTGCCTTTTTTTTCTGTGCTGTGTTGTGTACAAATAGGTGATTCTTCAGATTTTGTATTAGTCTTTGCCTGATGAAGAGACCCGAGTAGTCTCGAAAGCTTGCAATTTGTTACCATCTTTTCAGTTAGCCATTAAAAGGTATCAACCACTGAGGACTCTCAAGTCTAAATATTTTTCAATACAAAGTGAATGAGTTCAATGTTGACTATAAATCAACATGCAGGGAGCTGTATCTGTGGCTGCAGGCAGCTAGTTTTATCATGTGCTGTGACGGTAAGTGGCGGATTTGGAGTTCTATGTAAGAGAATAATCAATGTTGTGTATACCAGTTGTCTGGTTTAAGTACTTTAAAACATATGGTGTTTAGTCTGAGTGCCACAGAGTCAAGAAAGGGTTAGAATTGTGCAGAGTGTGACCTGTTTATTTAAAAAATTGGGCAAAAGTCCAATCTGGTGTGGGTTTTTTAACCTAAGGACATGTTCACATGCAGCGTTTTTTTATGTAAATAAGAAGCTGCTTTTTACAGTAACTTCAAAAACTGTGAGATTTCAGAAATCTCAGCCTCATGCTTGTTTTTTTTCTTGGCTGAATATGAAAACTGCTGTTTTTGAAGTCTGCAGCATGTCAATTCTTTCGCAGCATTTTTTCATCCATAAAAAGCAATGAGAAAGTGCAGGACATACAAATGAAAAAAAAATGTTTATTCTAATCTGCAGCCACTAATACATTGTGTGTCCATTTCAACATGAAAAAACAGTGGTGAAAGGTCCTCTTTAGGCAATTAAAGGGGTTGCCCATCCTTAGGCTACAAGTCTGCAGTTACTCTATGTGACTGTAGACTGGTGAATCCTCACATTGTGCGCACTGCGTGCTATGAGGATTCTCTGGTGCCGACGCCGTGACTGCAAGCTGTCTCGAACTGGCCTATAGGGGAACAGGGGATTCTCTCAGTGGGCCTCTGTGCAGATCTGGGCCGCCAAACCCCACTGTATGGGCAGTATTTGGCATAATTCACTTGATTAACTCCGTACAGAAAAAAAGCAGCATCTCATCATTCATTAACCAAACTACCCAGTTTATTATTATATAACAATATGAGTAAATTTGTGAAAGAGGATAGTGTAATATTTGTGCAGGTGAAATGTGGTGTCCTTGGCACACCAGTCTGACACTGACCTCAAGTATATGATTTGAATATAAGAAGTCCTTTGCTGACTAGATGGGCGCGGCCTCGATCTATGCAAGTATATTGAGCTAGGACGGATACAGTCTAGTCGGAATGTGGTCTAAAGTATGCAAATCTCATACCTGCATTAACATGGCCACCTGCTCCCAGCACCGGCACCAGAGAATCCTCATGATCTGAGGAATGACAAGTCTGTAGTCACATAGAGTGACGGAAAAATTTTGGAAATGACTGTAGTATTAGTAAGAACTCATAACCATCACCGTTAAAAAAATATAATGGTCCGATATTGTTCCTGAAATTCGTATGAGTGTCATGCAAGTGGCATTTGATTCTTTGATTCAATCTGATTTTTCTCAACTAAGATCCGATTGACATCCGAATCACATGCGAATGCAATCCGTATGCAATGCGATTCTAACATGAGCTTTTACATACAGCAAGTCTGTCATTTACACATCCTTTTCAAAGAAAATGTTCATGAAAACACAAACATATGTATATATATTAGATAGATACAGATAGATAAAAATATGTGACATATATAATCAGTGATTTTACTGTACATGTATTTTATTACTAAATAAATTATTTTCTGAAAAAAATGGTGTGGGATCCCCGATGTTTTATTAACCAGCAGAGGGAAAGCAGACAGCTGGGGCAGATGTTTATAACCTGTGTTGAGGGTAATACATATGGAGCTTCCCAGGCTATTAATATCAGCTCACAGCTGTATACTTAGCCTTTACTGGTTATTGAAATGGGGGACCCCGAAAAAAAATGACGTAGGGTACCCCTATAATTAATAACCAGCAAAGGATAGGCAGACAGCTGCAGGCTGATATTAATAGGCTAGGAAAGGGCCATGGATATTGGCCCCCTCCCAGAATAAAAACATCAGCTTTCAGTCGCCCCAGAAATGGCGCATCCATAAGATGCGCCAAATCTGGCATTTAGCCTTGCTCTTCCCACGTGCCCTGTGGCGGTGGCAAGTGGGGTGATAGTTGGGGGGTTAATGTCAGCCTTATATTGGCCGGTGACATCAAGCCCAGGGGTAAGTAATGGAGAGGCATCTATAAGACATCCCCATTACTAACCCCATAGTCATATACTAAATAAATCATAAATCACCCTGAATCATTTATTAATTAAAAACAGGAACAGGAAGCTACACAAGCACTGTATTAATTATACATGTCACTGACATTTTTATCTCTCTATTCTATTCTGACTCTGACTTCATCAAATCATCTGTCATGTACCAGAAATACTGTGGGCTCAGAGACAGAGCCAGCATCAAAAAGGGGGAAGCGACCTATATGTCATAGGTCATAAAGTGATTAATAAATGCCCCTTTGGTCTTTTACAAAGAGTTAGTACCTGATGTGTTAACTTTGTTAACATATATTTACATTAGCATGGAAGCTCTTTCAGCTCAGAATAAATTATTTTGCACTTTGGGTAAATTGTAATATAGCAAAGATTTGGAGAAATATTTGAATGTAATGAGACACTGGCGGGTTCCTGTCAGCTTCTCCCTGCTGCGCTCCTCTAGACTGATACAAGTGCTTCTCACTAAATTAGAATATCATCAAAAAGTTAATTTATCTCAGTTCTTCAATACAAAAAGTGAAACTCATACTGTATATTATATAGAGTCATTACAACCATTACTGAGATAATGACTTTTGGGTTTTCACTGGCTGTAAGCCATAATCATCAACATTAACAGAAATAAACACTTTGAAATAGATCACTCTGTTTGTAATGACTCTATATAATATATGAGTTTCACTTTTTTGTATTAAAGAACTGAAATAAATTCACTTTTTGATGATATTCTAATTTACTGCGAAGCACTTGTAGGTCTCTCCCTATACAGACTAAAGCCCCCGTCTCACATAGCGATACACCAGCGATCCCGACAACGATCAGGATCGCTGGTGTGTCGCTACATGATCGCTGCTGAGCTGCCAAACAGGCAGCTCAGGCATCGATCAGTACAGCGGCACTGCGGGTAACGTCGCTTAGTTACCCGCAGTGTACGTTGGATACCAGCGCCCTGATGCAGGGAGCTGGTAACAAAGGTACACATCGGGTTTCCAGGCGCTGCGTGGTGCCTGGAAACCCGCTGTGTACCTTGGTTACCAGCGGATCGCTGGTCTCCCGCCTGTCACACGCAGCGATGCGTGCTGGCCAGCGGGAGACCAGCGATCAGAAAAATGTCCAGGACATTCAGCGACGATCAGCGATACCCAGCAGGGGGGCTGATCGTCGCTGAATGTCACACACAGCGATATCGCTGGGGAGATCGCTGTTGCGTCACAAAACTAGTGACTCAGCAGCGATCTCGCTAGCAAGATCACTGTGTGAGACGGGGGCTTAAGGCCTCATTCAGACGTCTGTGTTGCACATACAGTACATGTTGTATCTGGGTTTTTTTTCATGAATACAGCATGTACTCACTAAAATCTATGGTGTTGTTCACATATCCGTGTTTTTTCACAGACTGTGTGTGCATGCAAACACATGGAGACATGTCCATTTTTTTCAGGCAGCACGGATGACAAGGGCCAATACAAGTCTTTGTGTCTGTGAAAAACACGTACAGCACACGGATGGTATCAGTGTGCCATCCGTGTTTAGCATTGCAAAGTATAGGACAAGGTTTGAAATTTATTTATTTATCCATACGTGAAAATCATTGATGGTAAAAACAGACACACTGATGACACCAGTACCATTTTTTCTCATGTGTTTAAACATGGATGTGTGAATGAGGCCTAGGAGCACTGACCTTGGACTAGTCATTTAGAATTTTCAAAGTGTATTTTTTTTATAAAACGCCATAGCATTTTAGACTGAAATATAAGCGAATTCAATTCCATAGTCCTGGTTCAGGCAGTATGATTCTTCTACGTTGAATATCACTAATAGCCACAAGGTGGTGGCATTATACCATAGCTGATGAAGAGGAGAGGTTTTTTGCTAATGTCATACCCTGGATAATTTTCTTTACTTTCAAAGTTTCTTGGAACACCATTTTATTATATATATGCAACTCAGTGTTAATAGTGAGATACATGGTCTAAATATTAGTCACAAACGGCACTCACATAATGTTGCCGTACTCAGTGTTAAATAATATTGCCATATTGCAATGCCGATTCGAAATGAGAAAACAATCGCAGCACGCTGCTAGTGCATCTGAGACTCATTTTGCACTCACCTATTCAAGTCTATGGGTGCATGTGAAACATAGGACTGCACTTGGATGTCATGTGCAGTCCGATGTACGCGTACTGAGACAATGGAGAAGACTGAGAAATTAATTTCTTCATCATCCACGCACCTGTGCTGCGATTAACTCATGACACAATCGGCCCAATTCTCTTGCACGAGAGAATATACACCAGTGTGACCCCGGCCTGGTAATGACCCACAAGGCATAAATGCCAGTCACAAAGATATAATGTCTAAGGATATGTCTAGGTAAGGCCCCCTTCACACGTCTGTTTTTCATGTCCTTATGCGGTCCATTTGTTAAAGACCGCAAATACGGACACACACACACCCATTGTATTCAATGGCGGTGTGCTCATGTCAGGTTTTTCACATGGACTGTGTGTCAGTGTGAAAAACCCGCTGACATGTACGTTTTGTATTAGCAGCAGCACGGACAAAATGCGTGCGGCACACGTACACATGGATGACAGATGGATTACAGCGTGGGACAGTATGGCTTATCTTCATGTCAGACAGGTGAGGGATATGGTTATTAGTTTTGTTTTTTTTACAGGGGACATGGGCTTCAGTGGGTATAAGGCCGGCGTCACACTTG
>VIAB01018232.1:37376-48749 GCA_009801035.1 Oophaga pumilio | reverse complement strand
GATATTTGCAGTATCGTATCGCTCAACACTACTCACAATCTATATATAGGCTCACTATATATATAGTGAATCAAAGATCAGGAACAGCACACCGTTTCTTGTGGAAAAAGGAACTAATTTATTAAGCCCATAGTGGCTTAAATATATTTTATATTGCACTGCTAAATACACATTTTTAGGTAAAAAAAAAATAGAACAAAGTGCACATATTTGGTATTGCCACATCGGGAATGACCCAATCTATAAAATTGTCACATTAGTTAACCCCTTCAGTGTACACCGTAAAAAAATAAAATAAAATGTAGCAAAACTATGCTTTTTCATTACAGCACAGAAAAAAGTGGAATAAATCGCAATAAAAAATATGAATGTACATAAAAATGGTATAGCTGAAAACGTCATCTCTTCCTACAAAAAGAAAGCAACCATACAGCCTCGTCAGCGGAAAAATTAAAAAGTTATAGGTCTGAAAATATAGGGATGCAAAAATAACTATATTTTCTATTAAAAAAATTAATTGCGCAAAAGCGGCAAAACATAAAAAAATTACAAATGTGGTATCGCTGTAATTGTATTGTCCTGAAGAATAAAGTTGCCTCATCAATTTTACTACATGTGAAAAGGCATAAAAAAAAACAAAAAAAACAATTCATGAATTGCTGGTTTTTGTTCATTCTGACTCCCAAAAACGAAAATAGAAAGTGATCAAAAATGGTTGTGTGCCCACAAATTGTATGAATAAAAAGCCAACTCATCCTGCAAAAAACAAGCCCACACTTGACTCTGTCGGCAGAAATATGGAAAAATGGTAGCTCTTAAAATCTGGCTATGCAAAAATTAGTTTGTGACAGCAGCTAAACATAAAAAAAACTAAAATAATTCTGGTATCATTGTAATTGCACCGACCCGAAGAGTAAAGTCGTCTAATCACTTATAATGCATGAGGAATGGTGTAAAAAATAAATAAAAGCAATTCTGCTGCTGATTTGTTTATTCTTAGCGCTTGCAGCATGTTTTCCATGTAAATCTCTGAATGACGTGATTCATACAGAACCTCTGGTGGAACATTCCCTATAATAAGGCAGCAGTAAGCACTGTGCAAGCTGTCTGGCCTATGATCCAGTGATGTCCATCTTTTTAGGCATGCATAAAAGCGTTGTCCACTACAGTTTTGTGCACTTCTGAAAAGAAGATCACCGCTGAATAGAGGCCAGACGGAATCCAGAGTAACTCTGCTGTCTCATAGTGTATGGATACCTCAGGAGTTTCATCTGAAGAATGTCATTGGGAGATTTAGATAGAAACCCCGATGTAAGTGCTCAGTGTAGAGTGCTGGATAAATGTTATCCAAAATGTTATTTAAAATGTTCCCAATAAAATCCTCCCCACCCTCAAAAGACATCCAACGAATTCTGCTTTCTCAAATCTAAATGCCTCTCTCCCTTCTGAGCCCCACAGTGTGTCTAAACCACATTTAGCATCCACATAGTTGGCAAGGGTATAATTTTCAAAATGGGGTAACTTGAAGGGTTTAGGCTGCTTTCACACATCAGTTTTTTTGTGTCAGGCTGCAGGCATAATCCGTCGAATACCTGAAGGGACGGATCCGGCACTGAAATGAAAAAACTGATGTAACGGATCAGTTTTTTTGCTGGATCCGACCTGAACTTTTGAACCCGGAAAAAGAAGTTTTGGAGCCAGAAAATGCAGGTACGCATGTCCAGAGACAGTGGAAAATGTAGTAGTAGTAGTAGTCCCTGGTTTCCAGAATCCGGATCAGTCTTTTGACGGTTTGCACAAAAGACTGATCCGGTTCCATAGACTTCTATTATTTCCAGCTGCCTGATGCGCCGCTTCTGGCACTATCAGGCGGCTCCGGAAAAAATAAAAAACGTTGCAGTCACCATTTTGTCCGGCCGCCGGAATGTACATTTCCGCCGGATCCAGACAAAAACGGATGCAACGCAATGACATCAGGCGCGATCCGGCGCTAATGAAAGTCAATGCTAAAAAAATGCATCCGGTACCGGATTCGTTTTTTTAACAACACGCCGAATCGTGCCTGAAATCAAAAACCGGATGTGTGAAAGAGGCCTTATTCTGTTCTTCTAGCACTTGGGGGATCTGTGTTTGGAGTACTCAAACTATTCTTCGATAATTGTTTTCCAAGAGTCAGATAGCGCTCCATCTCTCCTTAGTCTCGCCATGTGGCTAAGAAGTACAGTACAGCAACATATGGGGTATTACCACGTTCAGCAGAAATTGTGTGAAAAATTTTGGTGCCATTTTTACCCATTACCCCTTGTGAAAATGTAAAATCTGCAGCTAAAAGAAAATTTTTGTGACAAAAATGTAATTTTCTTTACTGCCCAATGTAAAAAGTTCTGTAACATACTCATGGTGTCAATATAATTTCTGCACCCATAGATGAATTCATAGAGATGTTGTTTGTAAAATGGGGTCACTTATGGGGGGTCTGCTATTCTGGCACCAAAGGGGCTCTTCCAGTGGATAATTGCACCCACAAACCATAACCGTAAAATCTGAACTATATTATGGTGGTCTATTCCTTCTGAACTTGGCACTGTTCATCAAAAGTAGTTTTCAATTACATGTTGGTTCTTAAAAGGTTACATTCACATTGAAATTGGAAAATTAATTAATCTGAGCCACCTAGTATCAGGTAGGGGTGGACACCACTCAGCAGGAAGTCCTCATTTACTACTTATAGTGCAGTAAGTACAGCTCCTACTATCTTTCATTCAAACCTGCAGTAACATTTTACCTTTGGGCACTTTTGCACTTTGTCACTAGGGATTTATGTGACACAGAATGCATTTGATTATTATATATCTTACATTATGGATAGATTTGGGCAATTATTGGCATTATACCTTATTATGTTTAACTGACTTTGCGACATGCTGCATTTTACCCATTCTGGGTGTGAGCCCATTTAACTCACATTGTTGCCTTTATGATTCATATTTAATAGATTTTTGTCTATATTGGGCTTCTATGGTCAGTTTGTTTTAATCCTCCTTCCATTTTGGAGATGATACCAAGAATGGTGTGACTGATGAAAAACACCCATCAAAAAGGATTCCTGTGGATCTAAGCAACTAATTGACAAAGGGGAATGAAGCACAGAAACATGGAGCTAAACAACCACCAAATAGTAAAAAATAAATTTTATCACAAAACAATATCAAAACAGAGAAATTCATTAATAGTATAGGTACACCTTAATGGTGTCACATCAAAAACACCAGACCTGGGCAGAAACAGCATGGAATCAAAGCTCCCTATTACCAAAAAGATATAACCACCAAGGTATCATGCATATCCATTATATAAAAAGGTCAGTGATCTCTCAGAACAATAAGGGACAATTGACAAAAGGGGTCAGAGAAGGATGTCAAGAGTTATCCTGACAAACTTTCAATCATTGTGCTGCTGAAACAACACTGGTAACCAATTATTGTGTCCAAATGCACAACTTATCGCTTCTAAGCACAGATGTGCTAAACTGGAAACAATCTGTTCTAATGCTATTGTTATAGAGAAATAGAAAGACAAAACTCCAGTGGGAAAATGAGAGCAAATTTAGATCTCAGAGTAGTTTAAAATATTGTCTGGTTAGATGAATCCAGATTTCTGTTGCGCTATGCTATTGGATGGGTTTGAATCTGTCACAAGCATCATGAATCGATGAACCTTTCCTGTCAGGTGTCAACTGTTTGGGCTGGTGAAGATAGAGTTATGGTGTGGTGAAAGTTATTTTCGTTCTCTTAAATGCTGACACTTTTTGCTGGAATATTTTTACAGGTGAGACCCTCAAGCTTTGCTTTTCATTTTCCACTCAACATCAAAAGGGGACTTGTCCCCAAGTTTTTGTAAAATAAACCTAACACATCTATCTTAGGCCACTATAATTCAGATTAAATCCATACCTATTTTTTACAGTAAAGATGTATATCTTTGTACCGTGTTAGCCAGTAGATAGAAAAATATTTAGAGTTGAGAGTCCTCAGTGGTTGATACCTTTTAATGGCTAACTAAAAAGATGGTAACAAATTGCAAGCTTTCGAGACTACTCAGGTCTCTTCATCAGGCAAAGACTAATACAAAATCTGAAGAATCACATATTTATACACAACACAGCACAGAAATGTTGGATATGAAATTACTTGTACTGAAAGGTAGTTTCACATCTCAGAGACACAGAAGAGTTTGCGAATACAAATTGATGGTGACCTTTGACATTCTTAATGCTGGAATGAACCTGTCACACGGATTTATGACGTTTTACATCAATTAAGGAATTTACTCCAAAGACCCTGTGAGAACATCACAAAACATTACCAGACCCCAATCAGAGGGCAATAAAACTTTCACACTCCTTATCTGTGAACTGTTCCAATATTTATGTTCATCCCTCTACCATAATGACTATTTTGCTTCACGTCACTTGTCTTACCTATTGCATTATTTCTGTGCTGTGTTGTGTATAAATATGTGATTCTTCAGATTTTGTATTAGTCTAGCCTGATGAAGAGACCTGAGTAGTCTCGAAAGCTTGCAATTTGTTACCATCTTTTCAGTTAGCCATTAAAAGGTATCAACCACTGAGGACTCTCAACTCTAAATATTTTTCTACCTATTTTTTGTAATCCTTTGTAAACAAGGCTCTTCACTTACTATCTTGAACTCCCTGACTGACAGGTCAGTCTTGTCTGAGTGACCAGCCTCTCCTGGATTAAATCTCATGCAGGTGTCTTCATTCCCAGCTGTGCTGCATGAGCAGTTAAGTCCTGATGAAACGACAGATCAGAACTATACATCTGCCCTACCCCTGGTGGGGAGGGATGGTTCCTGCACGAGTTTTGGACATGGGAGGCAGGTCACTCCTTCAAAGTGACCTGTCAGACAGGGAGTTTCAGACTGTGACGGCAAGCAGGGACGATGGAAAGAGGAAGCAGAGCTGCAAGACCCCTGCACTTGCGTCTCATTTGTATAACAATTTGATAAAGTCTTACATTGGAATAAAAGCAAAGATTACAAAAAATAATTTATTAATTAATCTGAGTTACAATTACCTAACATAAGATGTATGGTTTATGGTATAAAAAACAGCTGAAAAGTTCCCTCTAAGTTGCCAGTACACATTTTTGCTTGGCTTCCATGTGGCTGACCAATTTATCATCAAACCATTTGAACAAAATTCTCCAACTTACAGATAATATTTTTTGTAAATGGAAATCTGGCATTAGCAATGCATAATATTTAGTAACAGTGATTTGACCTACTTTTATGTGTAAGAGCAGCTTTAGATTATGAATGTAGTAACTTCATGGAAGGACACGGATTAGGTCACCATGAATTTGTCAATATGAATTTAAACTCTATTTGTCTAACTAAACTTCCCACAGTGCTAGTTAAAGGGAATCTATTAGTAGGATTAAGCCTTCTATATTGGCGCGCAGGTCACAGGAAGCTGAATAAAATGATACCTTAATATCAGCGATCTGATGCTTTATTCCAGAGAAATCCATGTTTTTCTTATATGTAAATGAGCTGTTCAAGACTATGGGCAGGACACTGATCTGCATGAGAATCTGGTTTCAGAGTTTATTTTAAATAGAAGGGGACACTGTCAGTGTGATATGTATTGACCACTCTCTGCTCTTCAGATCTCACTGCAGAGCTGTGTGCGATTGTAACTGACATATCTGAAGGTAGACCGATTCTCATACAGATTGGTATCCTTCACATAGCCTTGAATAGCTCATATACTTGTAAGAAAAACATAGATTTCTCTGGAATGAGATATTGGATAGCAGATATAATTTTATTCAGCTTCCTATGACCTACATGCCCATATAGATAGTTTAGAAGGGTTGATCTTACTGACAGATTCTCTTTAAGCTCCACTCATTTGAGGAATCAATCCAAAAATGGTGGAGATGATTAAATCCATGTACCCTTGTCTTTTTTAGTTGTCTATCGATTTCAGGTTATGTGGACCTTTAAGACTACAATCTGTTTTTTTTTATAACTGGATTAACCTAGTTTCTGGAGAAGATTTTAAAGTTTCATGTATTAATGCTTTGCAAAAAAGCATCTGGTGTGAGTAAAGGTGATGTCATTGTATGAACTGGTTTTCGGTTTGACAGAGAAAGAAGTTCTGAGCACATGTTATTTGACTTTAGGACAACTCAAATGAATCTAGAATTGCGGTAAAAGTCATGGTGCATGGTGTTTCTTCTTAAGTTTGAGTTACAGAGAAGCATGCCTGAACACCTCATTTATGTTCATCATTCAACAGGACAAACCACATCCTAACAGTTTGTATGTCCAGCTGATTATGGTTTTTCCACATTCATACATTATGTGCAAATTTTACCAATAGTAAATTGTAAATTGTGCAAGACGCCCAACTGCTATGATGCCTACCCTGAATAATAGTAATCTCAACAAACACAGCATTACTTGTATACACTCTACACAAGCAAGCAGCACTAGGGGAAAAGTGAACAAAAGCACTGCTCCCATTATGGATGGTGATGGTGTAAACAGCATAAAAAAGTGGGGACTCAATTATAAAAATTTTTCCGTAAGATCCTTCTCCTCCAGAATAAAAAATCTAAACTGAAATTCCCATTACTTGTAATAGTCCTCCATGCAAATTATATAAATATTTGAAGATCAGAGTGATTTATTAATTTTTTGGGACAAAACAGAGTATGTTTATGATACATAGCTTAGGCAACTTAAAATATAGCCTTCATTAAAATGAATGTCCTTCATTTATAATATAAGATTAATCCAAAGACTGGAGCATTGACTGAGATGACGCCATAAGGCTTCCACACGTCTATTATTAGATATCTACTGAAGTGACAAATTTTAACACTGGTATGTGACCTGTCATTGATGACGATTTTCGCAGATGTGATTGCATGAATTATATCATTCAGATTTAGATACTGTTAAAGAGATGGATGTCCAAACCTAAAGGCAGGGACGTTATCATTTTCTTAACATTTTCCAAAAAAACAGATCAAAAATCTGTTTATGTCCATGCAAGAATACAGGAAATGCTTTTTCCAGATTTGGAGTACTGATTCTTTTTTTGTTCTTTAACCCTTTTACCCGAGGATAGCTCCAAGTTTTAGTGGGCCCCGGGCAAAAGAGTCTTAGTGGGTCCCTTTAACACATACTACAATTCATGATGTACAGTTACGGCAGAGAAATTTAGGTATAGTACAATGCCAAAGATTTCACTTACTTCTTACATAACATGAGTGATATCTATTGTAAATTCTACAATAGCTGGCAGTTCAGCGGGAACTAACTGGCACTCGGCATGTCTCATTTCACAGTCTCTGCGGGTGCTCAAGGGACGGAGTACTCACTACTTCCTGCCGCGCACTGTCTGTTCCCACCAATTCAGTCTGTTTCCGCGCACGCTCAGCCTTTTTTCCCTTTGCCACACCCCTGCTGCCAAGTGCAAAGGTTGGTCCGATTCCTTAAGCTTTCCCCCGGACAATAGGGGAGACAGCCCTGATGGTTCTGGAGCCGGTGCAAGAAAGGTATCCCTAGCCCGGTCCTTCTGCTTGCACTGTCACATTAGAAGAATCCCTGAGGTGCCAGAACAACAGAATCCCTCATATATGAATTCATTTTACAAATTACACTCCCTAATGAATTAATTCAGGGGTGCAGTGACATGTTCATCACATAATTTTTTACACTTGAGCGGTGAAGAAAGAAAAAATTACATTTTTACCACTAAAATGTTGTTTTAGCATCAAGTTTTTAATTTTTCTAAGGGCTAATAGGAATATTATTCAACAAACTGAGGTCCATTTATTTCCAAGTGCGCCAATACCCTACATGTAATTGGGGAATATTTTTAAGGCACAGTGCAATGCTCAGAAGGGAAGGAGTGCTATACTGTAGTACACATTTTGCTGTTCTGGTTTGTGGATGCCATGACCCATTAGGAGAGCCCCTGAGTTGCCAGAACAGCGGAACCCTCCATAAGTGATCCCATTTCACAAACTACACCTCTTAACGAATTCATCTAGGGGTGCAGTGATCATATTGACTGCACCGATGTGTTACAGAATGTTATACCATTGGGCAGTGATGAAAAAATAACTATATATTTACCACCCAAAAAATTTTTTAGCCCCAGATTTTACATTTTCACACAAGAAGTGGGTAAAAGTGGCACAATAATTTGTCACACAATTTTCTACTGAAAGTGGCAATACCCCATATGTGGCTGTACTGTACTGCTTAGCCATACGGAAAGAGTTGGGAGGGAAAGAGCGCTATTTGCCTCCTGGAGCACAAATTTTCCTAGAGTAGTTTGAGGACTTCATATACAGAGCCCCTAATTGCTAGCAGAGCGCAATACCCCCTCAAGTGAACCAATTTTGGAATTTATACCCCTTTGGGAATTTATCTTCAGATGTCGTGATGATTTTGACTCCATGAGTGATTTTCAGAAACAAGCAGAAATGAATATTGCGGAATAAAAATTGCAAACTGCTGTTGTAGTGACCAGTACGTTGTGGTGACCAGTATTTTGCAGTCACAAGTACGTTATGTCCAGTTCATGCTCATGTAGACATGCACCCATAAGTTAGGCGGACTCTCATCGCTTCAAAAATTCCAAACATGTGTACGCTATTTATATGTGGTTTAGGTACACTGTGGGGCTTAGAAGGGAGGGGGCATTTGGTTTTGGGAGCTCAAAATTTGCTGAATTTCTTTTGAGGGTCGAGGAGCCATTTAGCTTTTCCAGAGCCTTTGTAATGCCAGGAACGTGGAAGCCCCTATATTTCCATTAACAGATGACATACTTGAGTGGGGTCTTGCTTTTTCTGTGCATTGAGTTGAAGCTTTTATTGGAAACATTCTACATAACATTTATAATCACATTTATCCAGAGCATTACGATGAGCACTTGCTTTGCAGGTTCCATCTAAATCTGCGAGTGACGTGATTCAGATGAAATCCTCGAGGGATCCATTCACTATGATAAGGCAGCAGAGTTACTCTGAACTCCATTTGGCCTCTGTTCAGCATTGTCCTTTTTTTCAGAAGTGCACAAAACTGAGACCAACGGCAGTTTTTCACACACTTTAAAAGACAGACACCGCTGGATCACAGGTCCTATGGCATCCATAATTGCCTCCTTCTGCCTCATTATAGAGAATGCTCCAATGGGGGTTCCGTCTGAATCATGTATTTCAGAGATTTACATGGAAAACCCAATGTAAGCGCTCAGTGAAGAGCGCAGGAGAAATGTGATCTTTGATCTTTGGGAGGCAGAATGAATAAAAAAAAGCAGGTTTTATTTTTTTAAGCCATTCCTAGTGCAGTGTAAGCAATTAGATGGCTTTATTCTTCATGTCGGTGCCATTACAGCAATACAGATTTATTTCGGGTTTTTATGTTTGGATACTGTCACACACTAAAAGACACTTTTTGTTGTAAAAACTAAGTTTTTGCATTACTATATTTTGAGAGATAGAATTTTTCCATATTTCGGCCAACAGAGTCATGTGATGGCTTGGTTTTTGCAGAACGAGTTGACATTTTTATTGGTAGCATTTTCAGACACAATTTTTTATCTCTTTCTATTCTCATTTTTGGGAGGCAGAATGAAGAAAAACCAGCAATTCAGGAATATTTTTTTTTCTTATGTTGTTCCACGTAAAATTGAGAAGGCAGCTTTATTTTTCGGGTCAGTACAATAACAGTAATACCCCATTAATATAGTTTTTTTTATGTTTTAGCGCTTTGCAAAATAAAAACAATTTTATAGAAAAATAATTATTTTTGCATTGCTTTATTCTGAGAGCTATAACTTTTTTTATTTTTCCTCTGATGGAGCTGTATGATGACTTGTTTTTTGCGGGACAAGATGGCGTTTACAGAAGGACCATGTTTATTTTTTTTCTTCGCGTTTTATTTCACTTTTTCTAAGGCACTATGATGATAAAGCATTGATTTTTGCCTTGTTTTTTATTTATTTTTCATGGTGTTAACTAAAGGGGTTAACTAGTCAGACAGTTTTATAGGTCGGGTCATTCCGAACATGACGATACCAAACGTACATTTTTTATATTTTTTCATAAAATTATTTATTTGTGGGTACAATATATTTTATTATTTTTATTATTTTACTTTTTACATATTTTTACAACTTTTAAAACTTTTTTTTGCACTTATTTTTACTTTTTTACTTTGCCACTAGGGACTCTATTTTTTGCAGGCTGATCACTTGTATAGCGTGGAGATGCAGCAGCTTCCCTATACTATGCAAGCTGTCAGGGCTGCACTGACAGACAAAGTTGCTTCATCATGCTCAGAGCAAGATCAAACAACTTTGCTAGCTCTGGTGACCAGGTTGTCGTTATGATGACATCGGGTCACCATGACAATGATCTGGACCCTGCGATGAAGTCACAGGGTCCCCGATCCAAGGGCAGAGAGCCTATCTTCACTCTGCCTGCTCCATAAAACAAATTTGATTGCAGAATTTATAGAGTTAAAGTACCGAGAGCGATGTGTGAATGCTCCTGTAAGTGAGTGCCGGGTGTAAACTGTCAGAATCGGCTGATATCCGGCGGTGATTGCATGCTCACGTACTCACAGCCCATGTACGTGCAAAATAGCCAGGACATATCCATAAGGCAGGTCAATAAGTCCCAGGTTAAAGGGATATATGGATACGTCTCAGGTGGGAAAGGGTTAAATTTTCAAGGTGTAGTCTGACTTCACTGTGCTCTCTAAAATGGCTGGGATTCCCCTTCTTTTTTCCACCAAACCACATTTGTGGTGTAATGATTCAATCTATAATGTAAAGTGTAACAGTCAGATCCAGCTGTGACAAAAATGTGACTCATTACCTAAACGATAACAAAAACATAAAACTAAATTAGTTATTAATGACATCAATTTATAAAGCAGATATTCATTTATTTGTTTCATCACTGGTATGTATGTATATATTTCTCGGGACATGTCAGCGGTTTTGAACAGCTGACATGTGCCTGCAATAGCCGCGGGTGGAATCGCGATCAACCCGTGGCAATTACCTAGCTACATGCCACTGTCAAACTTTGACAGTGGCATTTAAATGGCGCTTCCGGCCGGAAAATACGCTCACCGGTGACCCGCATTCACGTGATTGCGGGTCACTGGTGTGTCGGCATGAGAACCCGAGGTCTCCTGGAGACCTCTATGGTTGTCATTGCCGGCT
Organism: Oophaga pumilio; assembly: GCA_009801035.1. NCBI lineage: Eukaryota > Metazoa > Chordata > Amphibia > Anura > Dendrobatidae > Oophaga > Oophaga pumilio. Next base: position 37,465 of record VIAB01018232.1, on the reverse strand, counting down.
TGCTGTGAGCACCACCCAGTAGTCGGCGCTCATAGCAAGTCAGTGAATTAGCTACAGTACAGACCAAAAGTTTGGACACACCTTCTCAT
>VIAB01018232.1:15204-28956 GCA_009801035.1 Oophaga pumilio | reverse complement strand
CCGATACCCGATATTTGCAGTATCATATCGCTCAACACTAAGCACAACACAACTAATATAACAAGTGGTTTCTCCAACACAAAATGCAGTCTGAGAATTATTCAATTATTCAACCCTTTCATGGCAAGCATCAATAATACTTAGCAGCTCACCATTTGCCTGACGCATAGCCAGACACCAGCAGCTGAGGAATCTTAGATCATTCCGAAGTGTCAATGGCTTCCACTTCACTAATATTTTTTACTTATTAAGAGACTGGGTTAAAAAGTTAGAAGAAGACATTTTTATTACTTTGCACATAAAAAGCTAAATGATGCAAAAAGATAGCACAAGAATTGAATGTTTCAAGAGATACAATTGGAAACATGTTTTGGTATTTTGTTCTATAAAGCAATGAAACAAAACCTGAACTTTTAAGGTCTTTCAATAAGCGGTATGTCTGGAGAAAGAACAATAAAGCATACACTGGAAATTATACCCTGCTTACAATGAAATATGGAGGTGGCTCAGTAATGGTTTGTGACTCCTTTGCTTCCTCTAGCACTAGAAACTTAGAGTGCGTAGATGGCAAGATGGATTCAATCAAATATCAGGAAATCCTAAGAGATAATCTCCTATAAAAGAGTTAAAACTTGGGCATCCTTGCACTTTTCAAAAAAATATGTACAATAAGAAAACTTAATAGTCCATCAAGGCGTGGTTTCAGAAGACGTCCAGGAAGATTCTGGATTGGCCATCAGAGTCATCTGGCTTCAAACACACACAATCTTTGGTGGAATGTTAATGGAGGAGGTTGGAACATGCAAATCCAATCCAAGGGTGCTCTACTGAGTACTAAAGATGATTGACATGAAGGTGTTAAAGAATTCTGAAGACAGAAAAAAAAGAAAGCTTGGTGATTGTGCGTGCTTTTGGGTCCAGAGGAAACAGGGTGACCAGGATATTAGAAAGAGAGGAATTTTATTGACAAAGTATTTCAGAGTTGTTGTAACTCCGTAAGGTACCTCCAAAATACATTAATAATGAAATCCCCCTAGAAACCTGGTCACCCTGTTTCCGCAAGCACCGGGTTTTCCTTTCTTTTTTATCTCTCCTCAAGTTGCATGCCTGACTTGCTCAGGGTCTTTCTGATAGAAAAGAAGCCATGTCCTACCATTCTTTAAGACCTGTGCAGTGTTGTTTTTGCAATTTGCACAACCTTGGCAGGTAAGTGACTCCTTTGAGTCCCACCAATTTCATACATATAGTGCCCCTGCTTCTTATTTTTGAATAATTCTGCAGTAGTCAGTAAAAGTGGCATTTTGTGTTGAATTCAGAGAAACCAGGCTAGATATTAGTTGTGTTGTGTTGTTCTTGTATGATTGGTTTATTGCAAACAGCAGAAAGTTTGTAAATTTTGCTAATAATTTTTATAGCGTCAACAAATTCCATAGCACTTTACAATTAAGAGAGGACATGTACAGATAATAAAGACAATACAAAGTGACCCATAGTTCAACAGTTACAGGAGGAGTGAGGGCCCAGCTCACAATCTTACAATTTGTAAGGAAATAGGGGGGACATAATAGGTAAAAAGTGCTTGTCATGTATGGTATCGCCATCATTATGATAAATAGGTGATTTGAAATATGCATCATGATCCGGTCATCAGCCAGTGTCTGTCTAAGTGCAGTTACCAAGTGATATTGGGTGCATCGAGGATGTAGAGACAGATAAGTAGGAGGGAACAGATTCTGAGGAAAATGTATAAAAGCGGAAACAGTGAAGATTTAGGTTGATCACCTCATTTCACTAATTGATCTAAAGTCATGTGTTTTTAAATCATGCTTAAAAACATAGGAACCAGGTATTAGGCCGGAGTCACACTACCATAGAATACGGGCGAGTGCTATGTGAGAAAACATCGCATAGCACTTGGACCAGTCTTAATCTATGGGGCAGCTCACATCACCGTATTTTTTTCTCAGCCGTATTCGACATGCGTGTGAAATCGCAGCATGCTGCGATTGTACGCTTATATTGTCCGAGACTCGCCAATGCAAGCCTATGAGTGCGAGAAAAACTCAAACACCACACAGACCATTCATCTAGCTTGCGTCAAATACACACACATTTTCCTCATTTTAGCCCATAGAGCCATTAAATTCAATGGGGAAAATCAGTGAGCAATGTAAAGCCATACGCATGTCATATGGATACATAGATGAGAGAAAATCACATCACAGCATTGCAAACGCCTTACACACGGATGACCATACGGAGAACACTTGTGCGACTCTCAGCAGGGAGACTCGGACCGATTTTTCATATGTTAAGTGTGACCCCGGCCTTAGTCTGATTGACCGGGGTAGTGCACTTCCGAAATCTGGTGCAGCACGAGAGCTGTCTCCAAGACAGACTTGTTAGTCTTAGATCAGTTGCCGAGCTGAGAGTAAGTGTATCTGCAGTGGGGGTTAAATGCAGCTGTATGTATCATCAATTTTGTTAAATAACTAATTTACTAAATAATAACATTAATATTAATGTAGGCTTACTCTTAGTTAAATGTGCTATCTTAAGGATATGTTCATACGTGACAGGAAAGCGTTTTGGATTCAGTCATAAGTTTTGTTGCAGGTCAGCAACAAAATTCGTAGGTGTTAGGTGCAAATTTTAAAGCAGATTTACATCTGATTTCACCCTAGGCATTAAAAACTGTCCACAACATGTGGATGAAGTTTTTGAGACTTCATGTTTGCAATATATTATTATTATTTCCGCATGAATTATTGTTATATATGGATATAGGGACACTAACAGATACCATTAGTCCAGGTTACTTTTAATATTCACATATTCAAACCAACAATTTTGAAATGGAAAGGGTAATGCTCTGAATCTGGACTAGAGCCAAATATTTTTTAATGGTGTCATCCAGTTTTAGTTTCTTTATATCCGCTAGAAACTTTCTATTACTTCATCAAAGGTCCATTGAAGACATAATGTCTGTTTTTTTATATTTGCTTTTTATGTTTTTATTATATAATAATCTAGCTAAACTGTTGTTTTAGATATCCTGTACATAATTTATAAATCTAATTGAGAGTTAACCTCTTTGTTAAAATTTTTTATCTAACTATACCCTAATTATCTGGTGTTCAGCCATAATTTTTCATTTTGGCACTCATTTTTTATCTTTAATAGGACATCTGTCACCTTCCTGTTACTAATATTTTATGATGTGTACTTAGCGGCAAATATTCAATAGCATTGTAGTTAACAGACATAAGTGAAAATCAAGAGTGCAGCCAGTGGCAGTAAGAACATTGTGCCAACGCTGGTGTTGACATAAGTCTGGAAACCACTGTACCGGCTTCTAAAGTATAGAGATTTCAAAGAAAAGCAAAAAGACAAATGTGATCAAAACCCTGATGTGAATTATTTTAGTCAAGTTACATATCTCATTGAGACTTTGTAATACTTCATGTTTTAAAGGATTCACCAACAGCTGTGACTCTTGGACTGCGGATGGAAGAAATGATTTTCAACCTCGCCGATGCACACTTATTTTTTAATGATTTGGAGGTAAGCCAGAATCTTTGGTGTATGTGTTACTAAATTTGGGCTGGGAGTGCTCTCCAAACAGCTGTTGCTTTCTCATTTCATGAGTGCAGATATAAAACTAAAGTGTTTACCAATGTCTCTTGTATGTATGTAAGCTTTGAAAAGCCCAATAAGAAAATGTCATACAAGTGAGTGCCTAATAGTACATATCAGAATGTGCTGTTTTTGGAAGCCAGTAGACTTGGTAGTCTAGTGGAATTGTTTTGCCGCATTTTTAAATTGCAGAAAAAATGTCACCAAAAAATGGATAAATCTACAAGTACCCCAATAGAGGATTAAAAAATAGAGCCAACTATATATTTTGAAGCTACATCCTGTGTATATATCACCTGTTCAAGATGTAGTAATGTAATTCAAGAAGCAAAACCGCAACTATTATGATGCAGATAAACAAAATTAAACTATTATAGTTGTACAATTACATTCTATGTAAAGTATAATTTCTATATGCTTTGGAAATATGTGTAGTACTTATCTTCAGTCGTGTCTTAAGAAAGTGCATTCAAATTTCTGCCGGTTACCTGTTTATACACAGTCTACAAGAACTATTTGGAGAGCCATCATACTGGGGGCCATCATACTGTTTGGAGGACTATTTATGGGGCCATCATACTATTTGGAGTGCTATGTGTGGGCCATCATATTATGTGAATGGTTGTGCGGTGGACATTATACTGTGTGGAAATCTGTGCGGGAGCCATAATACTGTAGGGAGGGATGTGGGGGCCATTACACTGACCGGAGAGGTATGTGGGGGGCCATTATACTGTTTGCAGTGCTAGTTGGGGCCATAATAGTGTGTGGGAACACTATTGGGCTTCAATATTGTTAGAATTACTTTCTAAGGTCTGCAGAATTGTAGAATATGCTCTTCTGTGCCCATGACGAATATCTTTTTTTTGGGGGAGTGCCCAATTATGTACTCGTCTGCACCCCACATCAAAAATTAGTACATCTATTTTTTTGTATGAACTTCATGAGAGTTAAGGATAGCAGTGAGTCTTCAAGGCATGGAATGAATAAGTTGGTGACATAACGACATATAACAACATCTATTTTTTTCCATTCTTCAAGAATGACATCTGATAGAGCCTGGATACTGGATGGAGAGTGATGCTCACCTTATCTGTTCATAATTCTCCATATGAGTTTGATTGTGTTTAGATCAGGAAACATTTCAGGCCACTTAATCACTTTCATCTTGTTCTTTAAAAATGCAAAAGTGGCCTTAGATGTGTTTTTTTGGATCATTGATATGTTGGAAAAGTGATCTCTGTGCCTGTCTACATCTCCCTCCGCCTCTTTCCTCCACCTCTTTCCTCACTGCGCAGGTGACAGATTCCCAGCCCCACAGTGTGAATACATCATAACACACTGTTGGGCGGGATCTGGGGCTTCCATTACAAGCAGACGTGATATCATTACATCACCTGATGTAAGTTCCCGGTCAGTGCTCACTGCGCATGCCCGAGAATTGATTGCACAGAGCAGGCGCCGGTGAGGTCACAAGAAAGAACGGAGGCAGGGGCCGGAAACAAGAGGGAGATGATGGACGACTGTGAGGACGTATAGTCAGGGGTAGAAAACATACCTCCCTGACTCAATAGAGGTATCAAGGGAAATTTATCAAACTTATTATTTCAGCATTCCTAGTGATAAGAAACATAAGAGCCACCTTCACAGAATGCAGCCTTCGTGCTGGTGAAGGTGGCTTTTTTATTTTAATAGGCCCTGGGGGGGGGTGACAGGTTCCCTTTAAAATATCTGGATATGGACTTGTAACCTTGATACTGTTGATATTGCTCAATAATTTTGGTTCACAAGTCCGCAGACTGTTCTTTTCTCATCTTTCTGTTCTCCATGCTTAGTGTGGCACACATAGACACACAATACTATTAACCTGCAGATATTGGGTAAATCTGCAAGTTAATAGCTTTACTAACCTTCATGGCACCCGCATTCAGCTGGAAGATGCGGGGAGAAAATGAACTTTTTCCTCCCTCAGCATTTGGGTTTCAGTCACAAGGAGGACAGTGGTGGTGCTGGTTCAATCACCATTCTGAGCATGCAGAGCGGCTGCTTTATCGGCACCCCAGGCCTTGACTCACACTTACTCTGCATTGGGGCTGGCTGTCAGTCAGGGCTGGAGGCACAGTTACAGCTCCCATTTTGTACACTCAGAACGGTGATTGAACTCGCGCTGGCCCCGTGACTGAACCTTCAACGCTGAGAGGAGAATGAACTACCCGTTGCATGAGGCTAATTGCGGGCGCCAGGCAGGTTAATAATACTATTAACCTGCAGATTAACCCTATATCTGTAATTTAATAGCGTTTTTCTGGTGACAAGTCCCTTTTAAAATGTAGCTTAAAGCTAGTAAGCAAGATGCAAGGGCAACATGGGCACAGGCAATAGCTTAATGCATGAATGTTAAATGTCTTCAAGACTACATGACCTGTGCACTGGTAACTGATTATCATAAGGATCTATGGTTTTATATATACTTTTGGTAGTAAATAAAATCAGGAATATGGCACCTCGCTATGTAGGCGATGAAAATTTTTGCTAGAACATAGTTAAAGAAGTTTCTTATGGGAAACCCCTGAAACATTCAAAAAAGCTATTTTGTACACATTATACTTTACTGGAGCTGAGGTATTCAACTAGTTAAAAAAACTATGATATTTGTCTTTAAAATCTTGTCTAAACTTTGAAAAGGGAAGCTGTCAGTAAATTACTTGTTGTTAAAAATGTTTTGTGTTTTTTTTAAGAAATTGACACTTTTTTACATCACATTCTGTATCAGGGTGTGTTTCCACGGTCAGGAAACACTCAGTAATTGCTGCGTGTTTGACGCTGTGCACTGGCGCAGCGTCAAACACGCAGCATCCAGAAGTTACAGCATAGTGGAGGGGATTTCAAGAAATCCCGTCTCCACTATGCATAAAAACACGCAGGCAGCAGACCTGCTTTAACGGACATGCGGAGCGTCTTTTTAGATCGCAGCATGTCCTATTCCCTTGCGGCGACGCTCCGTCGCCCCAAGGGAAATAACACAGGCCTGTGTAGCGCTGCAGTCATTCCGGATGTGTTCAATGAACACATCCGGATTCACCGCGCGTTCACTAGGGGGCGGGGCTTTGGGCGGAGCGGACTTTCCGCTCCGTCCAAAGCGCTGTGTTTCCTGATCATGGAAACACAGCCTTACAGCAAACAAAATGCCATTTTCACACTGGCCACTGGGGGTTTTTTAGAATCTAACATGCTGCTGTTTCAGGAAACAACACATGTATATACAATGATCGGACCCAACCCCACTATTTTTATTGAAATGTCTAATGAGCCAGTGTATATGCCATTGTGAAGGGACAGGGAGCTGGGTCATTGTAATTCTGCCTCTTATAAGTTGGAACCTTGATGTTAATTCTCCCTGAAAGGATAGGAAGTATTAATTTAAAAAAGCTCCACGGGCCAGTGTGAAAATCATATTTTTCATTAAAGATAATGATATGGGAAAAACATTGCCAGCATAAAAAAATGCATGTAGCACAAAAGCCTGATTTAAACAAAGAATCATTTTCTGATCTTATCTTCCTTTTAATGTAATACAAACTACATGTGCATTCCTACCCTTTAAAAGTGTGCATAGCATTCTTTTATAATAAGCAAATCACATTTAAGACATTTTTCACGCAACAGATTTAAACTATTATGTAGTAGATAGTTTGGCATTAGTTGGCTTGTCATATCCCTACAGTTCTAATAAAACAAGCATGACAAATTTCACCCATACATCAAAAGGCTATGAGGCTAAAGAAAGATTATTATTACAGATATTTGATGCCCTTGGGATGTTAAAATTCATCCGATGTGGATCTATATGACTGAAACAATACTTCTTTTTGGGGAGTTTAGTAATTTGTTACAGCTATTTGGAATATTTTTTTATTTGCTTGTTTGAAGGAATATTTTTTTTATTTTAAATAATAAAAAAATTTCATTCAGCAGTTACCATGATGTATAAGCAAAAAAAAAACATAGAAAACAAAAGCAAACTAAAGATAATTATAATAGTGTGAATTTACTTTAATAAGATATGAATAAAAAGTGGATATTGGTGCCACCTTCTGGCCAAAACTTATTATACATAGTCAAAGTCTACTGTTCATTTTTATTTATACAGAACAATGCTAAAAAATAGGCAGATGCAGAAGAAATGATGCAAAGTAAGAATTATTTCAAAAATAGAAGTGTTAATAGCTTTAATCTCACTGGATTGGTAGCATGGTGACAGAGACAGGTTGTGTGAGCTGTCTGAGATTTGATTCTGCTTCTTTCTATAGTTAAAATGAAAGGTGAAGAAATCCTAGGAATGATTTGCCCTTAGCTGGCTATAAGATACACGTCAAAACTCGGAGCTGCAGTTTTAGAAATGAGGGATGTTTTTAATGGAGACGTAAAAATATCCTAATAAATGTAACTATTCTTGCTTAAAAAGCTGCAATGTAAAAGAAGCGTTTCACTTGTGTTTACACCATACTGATATTTTAATAGTTGGCAATATAATTTCTCATTTTCTTTAAGCAAACTGAGTGTATAATCTTTTTTTACAATTTAATATATGGGTTGCAATGAGGGATTTCTAATATTCAGTGGGTAAAATAAGTATTGAACAGGTGACCGATTTTCGAAAGTAAATATATTTCTAAAGATGCTAATGACTAGTGATGAGCGAATTTGTTTGGAAAACTATCGCCAAACATAAATTCGGCATGAGATTCAGCTAGTCAGTTAGACGGTTATATATCAGTCAGATACTGTAGCTATATAGTGTCCAGTGTGGCTGTAAAATTTACCTTCCAGCATTTTTTTTTGCACCATTACTGAGGACCACAGACAAAGCCATCAGGGCACATATCCTACAAGTGTGTTGTGCACTGCTTCTTTTGTGTTCCATGCACAAGTATAGCATTCTAAATAATATGTTTTCAATAGCTGAATATGAAAAAGCCTGCTATAACCCACCTTGTAATTTAGTGCTGTCTGTGGTGATATGAAACTGTCAGCAAACCTAAGGCACATTAAAAGAAAAGTGTAATTTTTTCTGTTGCTAAATGTGAAACAGCCCACTGTATTCTACGTTTTCATGTTGTGGTGATGATATGAACCTGTCTGCAGACCTAACATGCATTAAAAAAAAGTCCTAATTTTTTCTGGTACTGAATGTGATACAGCCCGCCATATCCCACATTGTCATTTTGTGGCGCTGATATGAAGCAGTCTGCAGACCGCAAGAACTTTAAAATATATTTTTTTCTGTTGATAATCGTGATACAGCCTGCTATATCCAGCCTTTTCATTTAGTGGCATTGAAATTGTTCTGTCTGCAGAGCTGTTGCACATTAAAATTAATTAATTTTATTTTTTTTTACAAACATGATGCAGCAGCTGAGATCTGAGTTTGAAATTGTTTTGAGCCTATCTTCTAGATTGCGGTATGTGCTTCTTTGGAATTCTATTTTTTCATGGGCATCTTTTATACCTAGTTTGAGACGCGCATCTGTTACACCTATCTTCTGACAAGCATCAAACGCTCTTTGGTAATTAGTGTTGCGTAGATGAGTAATAGTTGTAGGCTCGATCCCGGACCTTGTATAACCATAGCTGCCCTGTTATTGATCCTGTTGTATGTTCCCATTCCCGCCCCCCAAAAATCTTCTGTTACTAACGTCATACAGTAAGGGACATGTCACTTTTACACTGTTTTGAGCATCCACTCAATCTTATACAGGCCTTATCGACAGGCCCAAAACAATTCTTCTGTTACTAACGTCATACAGCAGCGGACTTGTCCCTTTTAAATTGTTTGGAGGCTGTCTTCTAGATTATGTGCATCTTTGGCATTCAATTTCTCATGGGCATCTTTTATACCTAGCTTGAGACACGCATTTGTTACACCTATCTTCTGACGAGCATCAAACGCTCTCTGATAATTGGTGTTAAGTAGATGAGTAATAGTTGTAGGCTGAATCCTGGATCTTGTGCTTCCCATAGCAGCCCTGCTATTGATCCTGTTGTATGTTCCCATTCCCGCCCCCAAAACATCTTCTGTTACTAAAGTCATACAGTAGGGGACATGTCATTTTTAAATTGTTTGGAGCACCTAGTCAATGTTATACAGGCCTCATCCACACCAAAAAACTATATCTGTTCCTAATGCCATAGAGTAGGGGACATCTCACTTTGAAATTTTTGGGAGCAGATATTCTTTGTCATACAGGCCTCATCGACACTGAAACAATTCATTATGCTGTGAGTAACGTGATTAATCATGCCATATTTCACCTTCTAATTTTGTGCTGTTGAAATTCAGCTGTGTGTAGAGGTTGTACAGAGTAAAAAATCTATTTTTAGTTGCTAATAGTGTGCTCCTAGCACACTATCTGAGCAACTTGACTGTGAAAAATCGAGGTCGTGGAGGAAGGGGGATTAGGCTTGGTGTTCGTGGTGTATGTCAGGTAGATGTTAATGTTTCTGAAAGCACTAGTGACCCACTAACGTGACGTCCTATCCAAAGACAACTTCTGTTACTGGATGTTGTAGTTTTTAGTGTGCTGCATTGTTTTTGTGTAATTGCAGTCTCTGATATCTTTAGTGGGGCTTATATGCCTGCTGTTTCTGCTGCTGCTGGAGAAGTTAACAATAATTTGTGGAAATGTGAAAAGTCCTGCTTGGGTGTCCATTTGCTGGGTTGGGTGTAGTGGGAGACCTGTGGGTCCCTATAATACTATTTCTACTGTGATTAAATTGATGCCACTTTATTAGTGTCTGACACTAATTTTTTTAAATGTGTAGATTCCGCATTGGGTCTCCTTCATGTGCGTTGCCTGTAGCAGTAGGCCTCTGATACCGGCAGTCCTCCACTGTCTTTGAGTCAACTACCCGTGTTACTATCCTTACATTTTTCTGATAATAGTAATCTATGAAACTGATATGTGTGCCACCTGAGTGTGGTTGAGCATCACGTTCAATTTTTGGGGGGGTTTATCACTTATATAGCACCAATAATTCAACATTCGCTTTACAGACATTACTGCCACTAAAGACTTGGGTATACTAATAGATCACAGACTGAACATGAGTCAACAGAGTGATGAAGCAGCAAAAAAGGCAAATACAATTCTGGGATGTATTAACAGAAGCATACAGTCTAGATCACGTGAAGTCGTTATTGCCCTCTAATCTTTTTTGGTCAGACCTAATCTGGAATACTGTGTCCAGTTTTGGGCACCATATTTAAAAAAAGCCATCAACAAACTGTAGCAAGTTCAGAGAAGAGCAACCAGAATTGTGACCAGTCTTCAAACCCTTTCCTATAAGGAACGATTTTAGGATTTGGGAATGTTTAGCTTGCAAAAAAGAAGACTGAGAGGAGACTTAATAGCTGTCTACAAATAGCTCAAGGGTTGTCACATTGTAGAAGGATCATCTTTATTCTCATTTGAACAAGGACAGACTTGAAGCAATGGGATGAAACTGAATGGGAGGAGACACAGATTAGATATTAGAAAAAACTTTTTGACAGTTAGGGTGACCAATGAGTGGAACAGGCAGCCACGAGAGGTGGTGAGTTCACCTTCAATGGAAGTCTTCAAACAGAGGCTGGACAGACATCTGTCTGGGATGATTTGGTGAATCTTGCTTTGAGCAGGGGATTGGACCAGATGACCCAGGACGTCCCTTCCAACTCTACCAATCTATGATTCTATGATCATTGGGACTTACAATCTAAATTTATTATCTGTATGTCTTTGTAGTGTGGGTAGAAAAATAATTTCTAGGAGTAAACCCTTGCAAATAAAGGTAGAACATACAAACTCTTTGCAGATGCTGTCCTTGGTGGGGTTGTAAAACAGGACTACAGCGCTGCAAGACTGCTAATGTTTTTGTGTTGACAACTGAACATTTCTGTGGTTGGAAGGCTATCACTGTGATTCAAACTGTGTGCCTCACTGCTGTGTTGGGGAAAACCACTGTCAAGATTGTCTTCCAGCATGTTTTGATACCGCAGCATGGGCACGTCCCTTTCTAGGAGGCAAGAAACAGGCAACATTTACTTTTGTATTGTGGCTAAAGCACACTGGCAACCCAGTAGTCAGCATTATTTGGAATCATAAATATACGGGTAACAATCATGCTGCAGATAGTGCTGCAAGAAGGCACTCATGGGTCAGTCTCTTTCATAAGGTCCAACTTCACAGTGGGTTGGTAAAAGACTCAAGCTTTCTTCCTCCATCCCCTCCTGGTAACCACAGACATCATAGAGGGAATCATTATCGTCTTCATCTCCCAATTGTTCCGCGTCCATCACCTCTTACTTCTCGTCCTTTTCATGGTCCTTCTCCATTTGTTCCTCTCATGGCAAACGTCTGTGAGATGACAGACCTGAAATTATAGATATTGTTAACCCTAAAGGTATCCTCCTCTGCTTCCTCCTCTTCCCCAGGACCACCACTACCACCTGCTCACCCACACTATTTAAAGTATGCTCCAGCATGTAGATGACAGTAATAGGGATGCTGATGACGGCATCATCACTGCTTACCATCTTAGTAGCCATTGAGAAAACGTACAGAAGGGTGCAGAGGTCCTTCATCTGTATCAAGTACGCAAGTGTGAATTGCACCACATTCATATTGCGTTGTGCCATGCTATGAAAAACGTCATCCTGCACCAGGTCTCAGTGCTGCTGCCACTGTCGCTGCAACATGTGCATAGTTTAATTCCACTGTGTGGTCATATCGCATATCAACTGGTTAACTGGTAGTCCAAAAGATCTCGTTTCCAACTGAAGTGGGATGGTGGAAGTCAGCACGACAGTGGTTTCTGCAGCAGCTTATCCAGGCTGGGAGGAATTGCTGCACCATCAGGTTGCTGATGCGAACCATGCAAGGCACGTGTGTAAAGTTGGTCCAGTGTAGGGCCACCACAAGGTTTGCACCGTTATCGCACCTGGCCTTCCCTGGCTCCAGGTTGAGTGTAGATAGCCATTGCTCAAACTCGGCATGGATAGCTGTCCCCAACTGTTGATCTGTATTACTGCAATCTTCAAGGCATAAAATTGTAAACACTGCCTGATTATGGTGAGCCCTGGCTGCTCAGTACGGAGTTGGGGGAGGGATTCTCTCTGCAGTGTTGTAACGTGTGTTTAATTAAGGCAGAGTTTGAGCGCACAGGTGGAGTCCCTAGAGGAGGTGGAGGCAGAAGCACTGCAGGAACTGTTAGTTACAGAGGTTTGTTCCGCAAGCAATGAGGATTCCAAGACTTGGTGTCTAGTGACACCTTGGTGTCTACTGCTTTAGTTCTCCATCCGTTGGTGTGTACTAGTTTAGTTCTCCAACCCAAGCTGTTTAGTAGTTTATTTCACCCATCCATGTTGTCTATTAGTTTACAGTGGGTACGGAAAGTATTCAGACCCCTTATATTTTTCACTCTTTTGTAAATTCAAAAAAGTTCATTTTTTCTCTTTAATGTACACTCTGCACCCCATCTTGACTGAAAAAAAAAACAGAAATGTACAAATTTTTGCAAATTTATAAAAAAAGAAAAACTGAAATACCACATGGACATAAGTACTCAGACCCTTTGCTCAGACACTCATATTTAAGTCACATGATATCCATTTCCTTGTGATCCTCCTTGTGATGGCTTTACTCCTTCATTGGAGTCCAGATGTGTTTAATTAAGCTGATAGGACTTGATTTGCAGAGGCACAAACCTGTGCATGAACAATAATTAGTTCTGAGAAAAGTAATTGTGAGCGTACGGCTTTTCCATGTCCAGATTTCAACACATGGAATATTCGTTTATCTCACTGTATGAACACTGCTAACTCCAACAATCCTGTTTTTAACCCAATAAATAAATGCAGGCCAATTGGACGCCATTCTTTTTTTTGAGGTTCACACCATCAGGGTGTTCCATCCCCTCTCCCTCAGAGGAGCAGTCATATACCAGCCCCCAGGCTCACCTACCCACTTCCTTGACCACACTTCATGTCCTCAGGATTGACAACCCTTATTCTGGGAGACTTCAACAGCTCCAACTCCCCAACTGCATCCCAGCTTCTACCTCTAGCCAATTCTCGTG
>VIAB01018230.1:0-16213 GCA_009801035.1 Oophaga pumilio | reverse complement strand
TTATGGGGCATCACATGGAGCCTATTATATATGGAGCATTATATCTGGGGACCATTATATTTTGTGCATTATATGTGGCTCATCATACACTGGAGCATCATATTTGGGGCCCATCATATACTAGAGCATCATATGGGGTTCATTATTTATGGAGCATCACATGGATCCCATTATATATGGAGCATTATATATGGGGACCATTATATTTGGAGCATTATTTGCTGCTCATCTTACACTGGAGCATCATATATGGGGCCCATCATATACTAGAACATCATATGGGGTTCATTATTTATGGGGCATCACATGGAGCCCATTATATATGGAGCATTACATATGGGGACCATTATATTTGGAGCATTATATGGGCCTCATCATACACTGAAGCATCATATAAGGGGCCCATCATATACTAGAGCATCATATGGGGTTCATTATTTATGGTGCATCATATAGGGCCCTTTATATATGGAGCACATATGGGGCCTATTATACTGTGTGGAGGACTATACTGTCCGGTTTTTGAGCTATTATAGAATTTACAATAGATATCACTCATGTAATGTAAGAAGTGAAGTATTTGGCATTGTACTATACCTATATTTCTCTGCCGTATCGGAGCATCATGAATTGTGGTATGTGTTAAAGGGGCCCAATGAGACTCTTTCGCCCGGGGGCCACGAAAACCTGGAGCCAGCCCTGCCCCCCCCCCCAACTTTAGCCAAATAACAGTTTTCAATGCGTTACTATTATTATAAAGTAAATTAAGGTTGACAAGCTTAAGTAATAAGAATTGATGTGGTTGGCATTGAAATGGGCACTGTAGGTGTGTTTACTGTCCTCCACTCCCTGCCGACTTTTTTTCCCCATTGACTTGCATTGGGATTGGATCGAGTTTCAGTCGGACCTTTGACTTTTTCCGTTAGTCGGCCGATTTCGTTTGACTCTACGTTTGGGAAAGTCGGGTGGTCCGAAACCCGACTCGACCCTCCCGGAGGCAAAGTCGTCTATCTCTAATTGCAAAGAATTCTGTGTCAGAATTTATAATAATCCACTCATTGTCATTAGCTCCTGCCACTCAGAAGGAAAAAAACTTAATAATACAGCATTTTGCCTTTCAGATATTGTCTGAGAGCAGATTAACAATAACTACATGTTGGCTGTCCGGGCGCTTATCAGCGGTGCTCATTATCATTGTGGGTGTAAGAGAATGGACGCGAATCAGAGAAGACAAAAAGTCTTTACAAAAATATCATTGTGCTAGCGCCCACCAGTGATAATGTGCCGTGTCGGTGCTGCTGATCCATGTGAATGCTTTCATGAGTACACAGACCTCAGACCGGTAATTAGAAACGTATTCAGCAGCGAGAGATAACTAATGTCTGTACATAAGTACATGCTGACAAACGCCGCTTAAAGGTTATTTTCATATGAGAAAATTTATATAAGTTGCAATGAAAAAAATAATGATATATTTTCGTCTCTTCAATCATGTCCTAAGGAGGAAATAAACACTGGGCAGCAGATTCACGTGTCTCACAGACTGAATTTATATACTACCTGAATATTACCAGTTTGATGGGCAATTGCCCCCAATATGAAAAATAACCAAAATACATAAATCAAATATTAGTTCAGTCATATCTTTAAAGTGAATCTGTCAGTAAGATCAATACTAGGGATGAGCAAATGTGCTCGGTGATACTCGGTTATCACTCGAGTATCACGGCGCTCAGATGTGCTCATTAATTGGTGAGCAATGGACGGTGCTCTGTGTAAAACTCGAATCCCCACCTCGCATCTTTTACGCCAGTTACACAGCCAATAAGCATGTGGGGATTGCGTGCGCGTCACTGTAATGCCGTAGCCATTTTGGTTGTGGCCTTGTGACATCATCAGGGCTTTTAAAAGAACAGGTGCCGCCCGGCTCGGTAAACTAACGCCATTGCACAGCTCTGTGACACTTCATATTGGAGAGTGAGTGCTTGTCTAGGCTTGTGTGTGCACAGTATAACACATCAGAGTCCTGTAGTGTTGATACTGGTGCTGAAGCTAAGCCATCATACTAACAACCCTTCTAAGGGCTAATCATTTGCTTAGCTGTTTGTATCTCGTACAATGTGCATTTAGTCTAGGGAAAGAGAGTCGCAGGAGCAGGGAGAGTGACAGAATACAGTCTCTAAACAGGGATTCGGCCTCTGCAGTCCGTTGGCAAATATATAGCGGCAGCTCTTTTCGAATATATTTTGATCCATCGAGTATTGCATGATTTGTGTTATTTTTTTGTGTTATATAACACTCCAAAAAAAATGGTGCAAAATTTCCCTCTGTTAAATTTCTTACCTATACACTATTCTGTGTTCAGGAATATTGTTTCTTTCCATGTAACACTCCAAAAAAGAGTTAAAACTTTTTGTAGGCTGAAATTTGTCATCCATACAGTATTATGTAGACTGGGGTACGTTTCTTGACATCTATAAAACTGTGTAAAAGCATTAAAAAACTTAGCAATCTTAAATTTCTCAGCCATACAGTTTTCCGTGTTCTGTGGTACATTTCTGTGATATCTAACACTCCAAGAAAGAGTTAAAAAAATTAGCTGGATTACATTTCTCACCCATACTCTATTCCATGTTCTGGGGTAAATTTCTGTGATATTATCTAACACTACTAAAAAAAGTTAAAAAACATTGACTGGATTACAGTTTTCATCCATGCACTATTCCGTGGTTTGGGTGACATTTCCTGTGATCTATAAAACTGAAAAAAAGCATAACATTTTTTGCAAGCTTACCTCTCTCAATCATACAGTATTACGTGGTCTGGGTACATTTTTGTGATCTATAAAACTGATAAAAAGTGTTTAAAATTTTGTAACATTACATTTCTCAGCCATACAGTATTACGTGGTCTGAGTACATTTCAGTGATCTTTAAAACTGAGAAAAATGGTGTAAAAAATTTGTAGGGTTACATTTCTTAGCAATACAGACATTATTATGTGGTCTGGGTACATTTCTGTGATTTATAACACTCCAAAAGTGTTAACATTTTTTACTGTTTTCAATTAGTCTTTCATACAGTGTAATGTGCCTAGTGAGTGAAAAAGATGGCAGAAACACATGAGACTCCCAAGAGAATGACCAGAGGAATATTGGAGCCAGAAGAAGCGGCACAACAGCAGACGCGGCTTGTGGTTCTGATCCGACCGATATTCCTGACCCAACAAGGCCTGAACCCAGGCTGTATCCTTTACCGCTGGGGTTCTTGTGGACTGTAGATGGGAGAGCTAGGATTCAGGAAGTGGTACCAAGAGTTTTCTTTCCGGGGGTCGTAGTTATTTGTGACTATCAGAGAAGAAGGGGTCCAATGAAGAGCAACCATCAAGCAGAAGAGATGGAACACTTGCCTCGAAGGCTGCAAGAGCAGATGACTGGAACTAGGGTCTTGTTCCTCAAAATAATGGGGCAACATTGCTGGTATGCAGTGGGTGTAATCCCAGAAGGAACAGACCATGATGAACCCTTCTTGAGGAATGAACAGGCTTGGGAGAGGCTCCTCGAAGTGAAACCCCTGAAAAAACAACAACTTATAAGTGATGGGTTGGAAGATAGCTTGTTACATATGCCCTTTCCCTTTGAAAGAACCCTAAGCCATTGGGCTGGGCTAATAAGGACTTTACGACACTTTTCTATTAAAAAAATAAGAGCACTTCTTTTTAGACCTTTAATGATCCTTTCCTAGAGATAATTGTGTCCACTATTCTACAGGTGTCACAACAAGCAACAAACCGTCCCTTTTTATAGCATCCTTTTATATAGATCTTTTTATATGTAATTTTCACTCACCGAGTCTATATTTTCGCACTAATCACTTGTTCTGAGCATTTTTTTCTGATTATCCAAAACTAGATGGTCTAAACCATTTGCCCGTGCGAATAGCTCATATTGTACATCAACCATAGCCATAAGGGCACACGGAGAATAATTTTCTCTAAAAATGGAGAGAATTTAAACAATTCCAAACAGATGGTACCTGGTGATAGGGATTGTAGATAATGAGACTACAGGCTTCCAGATCCAAGAATCCTTACATCAATTACCTGCTAAAATACACGTACAGCTGGAGAGAACGCACGCTAATGATACACTCTTGAGAAAGAGTTTATTATGGCATAGATAGGGAAGAAAGAAAGCGTTTCAAGAAATATAAAAGAGGGAATGCCGCAGAGCTCCAAGTGTAGATGATTAGCAGCGAGTCCTATGCACGTGCTGGTAAACACTAGACACAATGGCAATGGCTCCCAGAAGAAACTCTGCATTGTGATACACACTGTGCACAATGAATGCATAACTACAGATGTGCCCTTCCCTATGATTTCTCTTGACGTGTCCAAAAATAAGAGGTGTGAGATGAAGAGCTTAAAAAAAAAGCTTGATCTTGTGATATTCTGTTGGAGGATGTTTATACTATACGTGTCTACATATGTGTTGAGGTATTTGCTAGCACGTCATGACACTTTATGGCATTTGTACAGGTCGTTAATGAAATTTACAGAAAGGTAAGGGAGGACACATCCATATGTGAAAATGGTGGAAAGTTCTCAGTAACAAACAACTAACATGTCAGCATCTTCAAAAAGGCTGGGTGAAATTTTAAGCCACCACAAAAAATGTGTTTCTAAACAAATCGAATTAGCTATGAGCTGCAACAAAAATTAAGATTATAAATTATAATGAATCCAAATTTTGTGGGATTCGATTTGATGAATTCAGATAAATGGTTAATCTGCTTCTTACTCAATTGTCCAATTTGGTTTTCTTCTCCGTCTTGGAATTCTGCTGACTAAGCCCCACATAGTAATGGAGATCATTAATGTCACTCACCATGTGACTGAGTCAGCAGTGGCACCCATCGGAGGATCCAGAGCAAAAAGATGACTGAAAAGGCGCAGATCGCAGGACTGGGAGGAGCTGCTGTGATACTGGCTAGTCAGGACTCCACTGATCTTAAGAGATTACAGTATAGAGGAGAGAGAAGACCCTGCTGATCATAAGAACTTATACTCTACAGGAGAGAGAAAAGACCCCACTGGCCATAAGAGATTACACTCTATAAGTGAGAGAGAACCCAGCTAATCATAATCCATTAACGCTCTACAGGAGAGAGGAGACTGCTGACCACTCTACAGGAGAGAGAGAGAACCCGATTGTCTATAAGAGCTTACATTTTACACTAGAGAAAGGACCTCGCTGACCACAGGAGCTTATACTCTACAGGAGATATAGGGAACCCCATTGATCATAAAAAATTACACTCTATAACAGTAGAGAGAAGACCCCGCTGACCATAAGAGCTTACACTCTACAAAAGAGAGAATTACCCAGTGACTCTGGAGATGGAAAACAACTCTTCCGTATAAACTGTGCTCCACTGTGAAACGCTGATTTGTGATGGCCCAAGTACTGACTACCCCTGCATAAGGTAACATATTATCAAATCCACTGCATGTCATAGGTGCAAGATATTATGGCAACAATGCAAAATTACATTAGCCTGCTCTCTGATGCTTCAGTAGGGTGGGAAATGGTGTCAGGCAAGTTTTTGGTTTGTTTGTGTTTTGCAAATTGAATCTCAAAATCTTTGAATTCCGGTTAAACCAGGAATTTCATGAAATTTAATTCAATCTTCATCCTATGTGAATTGATCTTCTCATCTCTAATGTTGACATTTATTACCTTGAAGATAGCCTCATGGGTTCAGGACATTAAAAAGAAATACTCAACTACCAAGATGAGGTCAACCATGATACAAATCTAAGATCGAGATGAGCAAATTATTTGACTCTCCAAGTTGGACTAATAAATACATAAAACCATAGAAAGCTCCAGGCCAAGAACTTAATTTCTACAATTAACTGACGCTTGAAGGAGTTTCTAGGATATTGAACAAGTTCTAATCTTGCAATGATAGATTGATGGGGATCCCAGCTCATGTAATCTTATAGATAAACAAAAGAGCAGTAGCCCCTTTACAACAGAACCTGGCACAGTACTAGGTACTGGAATGAGGCACCGCTGCTGCTTTTCATTGCTGATTGTCTTAGGTCCTGGATTTGGGTGCCTAAAGACATATTATCATCTTGAAAACTCACCATCAAACAGACTTATAGTATTTTCATTTCCTAAGAAAAAGTGTTTGGAATTCCTTCTATAAAGTGTTTATGCAGGATTTTTTTTGCCTTTTCTACATGTAAATCCCATTTCATTAGGCCGATTTCTTACTGTTCGGTCACAGACATTGACTCCTGTTCCGCATGTTTGTTTTTCATTTGTTTTTGCATTTTCTATTTTCCAGGCATATTGCTTTTAGTTTTCTTTCCTGGCTGTAGGCTTTTGAATTACTAAGTTGTGATGGGTAAGTGTTATAAGATAGCAAACTTTTTATGGACATTGTGTACGATTACTGGACAAGTTGTTGGGGATTGCTATATTTCCCCAAGATTCCTCTCCTACACACAGAGGCGGCAAGAAGTATATCTCATATAGGAAAAGCTGGTTTAGATATAAGGAATACAGTAAAGCTGGATAGGATATCTCAAGTAAAGTACAGTTTGATAAGGGTTCCAGGGGGGGCGCAGACATATGCAAAGTAGGTGCAGTCGCCTATGACAGGGATTGATTGGGAAGTAATAATTTTCAGGGCTAATGGGATTATTGTGGGTAGGAAAAGGGGTGGAAAGTGGGGAATATTTATAAGGAAAAGTGAGGGAAAGGTAGCCATTTTGGGGATAACTATCAAAGAGATAGTCTCTCCCTCCCTTATGGCTAGTATAGATAAAGTAAGGTAAGTTATTAAATAAAAAATGAAACCATAAGGATAGGGATAGTCCCTGAAGTGGACTAGCCTTTATGTTTAGGGTCAAGGTGGCAAGGGCAGTGGTGGGGTCCTTGGAGTTGGTGATACAATTGGTGGTTGGAGGAATTATGTGTGTAATTATGTGTGTGATTTCTTTTCAGTCTAAAAATGAAGTAGTGGTCGATCAGGCACTTGGTCTTGGCTCCAGACGGGGGTCGACTGTAGGAGCCTGTGGTGTGGTTAATCTCTCACGTACAGTGGTAGTGTGGTGCTCTAGAGCTGGGGTTCATGGCTGAGGGTAATATGGTAGGTTGGAAATCTTGACTAACGTTGGTGCCAGATCTGGCAGCTCCAAGAACCGACTCACGTTAATTTCTTATAAGTGGTTATGTGTTATTTATATGTTAATAAATGGTGGCTGTGGCCAATTTAGTCCAAAGTAAAGTCTCCATGTATTATTTTACTTTGAAGTGATAGTTTTATCATCAGCAAGTGATGATATGGGGTTAGTAGAACTGAGTCTGCCATACCCGGTCATGTTGTCGGGCTTGGCTTTTTATGAAACTGTAGACAGAGAAAATGTGGTATTGGAAAGTGAAAAATCAAGAAATCAGTTGGTTCTATTAGTTTGAGGTAACACTCGACCTTTGTATTTCTTTTTCAGGTAGTTGATAATAGGCCACTAGTGTTGAGCGATACTGCTCGGCATCGAAAAATATCGGATCGGAATGGTATAACCGATATCACTAAATATCGCCGATAACCGATTCCGATAGCGGAAGTCCCATGTAAGTCTATGGGAACAAAATATCGCAACCAAAAAAACCTTTCTTTCGTTGTAAACACAAAATATACACACATAGAATACATATATATATATATACATGTCATTGTGACATATATATATATACATACATTTATAGTTTATACACTTCTACATAGTAAAATAGACTCTGTGCTTGAGAATTGCTAAAATCATCAGAGAATGTATTTGCCATTTTTCCGCCATATCTGCGTCACGACGAGGCACTGGTGAAGAAGAAGGGCGTGCTCTTCGTGGGTGTACACTCACTCAGTGCCGTGAAAAAGATGTCCTCACACTGTAAATGTTACTGCAATGTAAGATCGTGCCCCATAGCTCTGGAG
This sequence comes from Oophaga pumilio, assembly GCA_009801035.1. Lineage (NCBI taxonomy): Eukaryota > Metazoa > Chordata > Amphibia > Anura > Dendrobatidae > Oophaga > Oophaga pumilio. The sequence goes on along the minus strand of VIAB01018230.1, from coordinate 8,210 downwards.
TTACGCCTCCTCATCCTCCTCAGTGTGCAGAAACTAACAGGAAGGTCCCGCCTCTCTACAAAAGAGGGGCCCTCTCCAGATGCTAATATGACACATGTGACTTGGCAGAGATGGCGAACGGACATGAGCAGAAGTGTGAAGGGATGGAGCAGTCAGAGCTCTCCCCCCACGGAAGCGACCCGATCGCCACTGAACCACCGTTGGGCACCCAGCCTGGAAACCCTCCTACGCTGCAAGAAGCGGAGGATACCCTAAAAGGCCTGGCCCGGCACCGGGAGGAGGTCGCCAGGATGGAAGCCAGCTGGCATGCCCTAAAACTAAACTTGGAGCGGCGCCAATCCCTCTTACCCGAAGTGTCTGTACCGGAAGGTGAGGCAGTGGCACCCGTTCTAGTCGAGGAGTCCGTGCGGGCATCCCAGCCCTTGCAATGTGATCCGGTTGAAGTTGTCGCAGTGGAGGCACCCGTTCCTGCAAAAAACGCAGCACCGTCAGCACCCCAGATCCCGCTGTCTGCCCCCGTCGCTGAGGCAGAAGAAGCGACACCCGTCCTCATGGAGGAGGCCGCGCAGGCACCAGAGGTGTACCTGTCTGTACCGGAGCCCCGACTGTCATCTGATTTAGAGCCGTCTGCTTCCTCCGCAGGGGAGCGCCGCCACGACTGTCGGGCACCAGGAGAGCTGCCGCAAACCGGACATCGCAAGCTGCAGTTTGATGGTGGAGACATGGAGCAGCTGGTGGAGGAGAATTCCAACCGGCGTCAGGAGGAAGAGTGGAGACGTTGGGAGCGGGAAGCAGAGCGACAAAGGGAGCAGCGCGAATCCCAGAACCTTCGCCAACGTGACATGGAGAAGGACCGGGCAGATAAGGACCGGAGGAGAAAATATAAAGGAACCCTGAGGGAGCCGCGGCGTAAGGGTGCAGTACGGAACTTTAAATTGAAAGGTGGTTGGGGCTTCATCCAGGAGCCTGGACTTTATTTAGAAGTCTTTGTAACCCAGCGGGACGTGGAGGCTCACCTCCCAGAAGGACACCCGGGGAGGGACCTGTTGCCAGGAGACTTGGTAACTTACACCCGACACTGGGGTTACTATGGTTGGTATGCACTAAATGTCACCAGGTGCGACCCCTACTCCCCAGTGTGTCAGGAACCTGTGAGACCCTCGGAGCCTTCAGCCTCCCACATCCAGGCCTCTGCACAAGTGCCCACCCCATGCCGTAAATCTCCCCAGCCTCCCTCAGCGGTCTCCTCAGCAGACCCACCCATGGACATGATATCGATATGTGGCCCGTACCCGGCGCCTGTTAGGCCCCCTGGGGTTCGTTTAGTCCGGGACATAGGGTTCCAGACCCGGAGGGAGATGAAAGATGTGGCCACACAGACCCAGATAGCGGGTCATGACTTGACTGTACAGACCACACGACGTCATCAGGTCCTGGTGGTCCTTGGTGCCTCGGATGTTTGGCAAGCATCAGAAGAGTACCAGGTGGTACCTGGAAGAGGCCAGCCAAAGAATTATAAATAACCCGGACAGGGTCCCTGTATGTTTATAGTTAAAATGTTGATGTACCCGTCCCGGACGGGTGAATGTTCTTAAAAAAGTTTTCTAATTTAATAAAAAAAAAAAAATACAGTTTTCATTACTTTTATTACAGTCTCATCCTGCGACGCCATCGATCTCTTGTAACAAAATGAAAAAAAAACTGCAGTATACCACCTGTCCGACGCAGTCCATATTAACGAGTGTCCCACGACGATCCAGCTCTGCTACATCAGAATGACAGGCAGAGCCTGTCATCCCGGCGCAGCACAGCTGATTACCTGCTTTCCCGGCGGTGACGTGATCGGACTGGTTTACGGCCGGGATTACCCTGCAGTCACTGCAGTTATAGGCTAGCGAAAAACTGCATGTGACCGCCAGGGAGAAGATAATGACGGCCATCAATCAGTCCAGGACGTGACCGCCGGAGATCTTCTGCCAGGTAAGTGCCGCTGACTCCTGACAGACCTGACCGACGGCCACTCACAGAGTCACAGTGACAGTGACAAATCCGATTCCGGTATTCGATATGACGAAAATATCGGTACTCGGAATCGAAATCCCGATATAGCTAATATCGGCCGATGCCCGATATTTGCAGTATCGTATCGCTCAACACTATAGGCCACCTATATAGTCAGGGAAGCCAATGTCTAGTTCGTGCCCAGCTGTTCTCTACCCGATGTAAGGGCTTTATATTTATTGTGTGAGTCCGAAATAAAAAACAGGATAAGCCATGTTTCAACTGAACTTTTGTGTCACTGCTTCTGACTGTATTGATCATACTTTTCCGTTTGCTGTGTACCTGATCTTCCACAACTGATATCTTCTATATCTGACATAGAGTCAGCTTCTGTCTTTGGCTAGTCCATCCTGACTGTTGGGTTGCTCTATGTAGTACCACTGTTCTATAGAGGCCCTGTTAATAGCATTTAGTTTTTTATTTTACTTTATTCCACCCTACTCATATTTTTTTTTTATCTTTTACACACTCTAATTGCTTCCTGAGATAATGGCGTTATATTTATTGCTAATTTCTATAATCTTTACCAAGAAGGTATGGCTCACAGGATTCTCTGGGGCTTGTCTTTGGGATCTTCTGCATTATTACCCTTAGAGTACTGTCCCCTAAGGAACATATCACAGAAGAAAAAACAGCCTTACTTAGAAACACGGGGTCACATTACCAATTCACTGGATACAACAGACCCCAAGATAGGCGGGGGCAGTGGAGGTGCAAAATACTGATGAAACAGTGAGGCTTGTAAAGGGTGTGAGGATGTGGACTGTCTTACCTCGTCCCTCCCTACCCAGAAGACAACTGCCATATGCATATGTGTAATGTGAACAGTGTTATGCGTTTTATGCATTTAATGTGTATGTGTATAATTCCTATGTAATATGTTATGGTAATGTGTAGAATAGATTAAACCCCATGATAGGTTATAAAGATAAGTATTTTATATATAAAAGGAAGCAAAGATTATTAGTGATATACTGTAGAGATAGGAACTAGATAAGGAATAGCTAATGTTAGGTACAGGCCCACAGATGAGAGGGGAATAGTGATAATAAAAGGGGAGGTACTTCATGGTTATGTGTGGTGAAGAAAAGTGGAAGGTTTAAGCAAGTTCATCTTGATGTTCAAGTGCAGTAAGCTGCTAAGGCCAGCATGAGTCTTTCACTCGGGACAGTGTATTGCTCCTCCATGCAAATCCATTCTCCCGAGACCTCAAGTTTGGCGTCAGGGACATCGGGCACATCACACCTGCAGGCCGGCAGGGGAAGATGGACACAAATCCTCAAAGGTAAAGGATAATAGAAATCGGGTGAACTGTCATTGGTGGAGAGGGATCCCTAGAGGTAGTGGATAAAGCATCCCTTGCCTTGCTGCATCGGGAACGAGTGCTAGAGCTTAAGTTATGTCCGGTACCTGAGGGGGAAGACTGTAACCTCTTGTGCCCTATCCCACATGCTCCACTGTGCATGTGACTGTTGAAAAGCACTTTATGTTTCCTGGAATGTGTGCGGTGGTTCCTTTAGGTGGAACCTTGAGTCAGCAGAGGCCTATGGCCCACAAGTGAGGGTGATGCAACCCACACCTTATGGCACACTTGGAATGGGCACGATTTTCTTGAAGGGTGACAGAACGTGCAGGATCTACAGCTCACCTGCGACTATCATGCTCGGGCATCTTACAAGAGCACCAGTCACAAAGGTATGTGTTATGCACAGTGTTTGGTTTACAGCCTATTAGAGGCACCCATAGCATTAGATTAAGCAGACTGCCCAATACTATATAAGTGCACCCCACAGACATCCCAATTTACCCAATCATCACTAAAGGGCCAAGCTGCATCCTGCATAAAAATGGAAAAAATGTGAAATAAAAAGATGTATATAATGCATGAGGTATTGGTCGATATTTTGGTGAAAATACGCACATTCTCAACCCACGTCAAGGATCCTCATTATCTTGTGAGTCTCTACGCTAAAATAAAAAACAAATCAACAAAAAGAGACAGAAATTCATAAAACATATCACAGAAAAAAAGCAGCCTTACTTGCTAAACCATGTCACAATATCAATGCACTTACAGGATGCAGCAGACATACCTGTGTAACTGGCACCCTATGCAAGCCTCATCTCTGTGTATTGATAATACTAGGCGACCAACCCCTCCATGAATGGTAGGTGTCTGATTGGTTGTTTCATCCATCGGTATTTTGCACCTGAGCTGTTTTCTCCTTTATCATCAGGGACTGCTGCATCCTGCTAGTGCATTGGTATAGTGACCTAGTGTTATTAAGAAAGGCTGCATTGTTTGTCTTTTTTTTGTAATATGTTTTTTGAATATGTCATTTTTCGGTGAGTCGTACTCCTTGGTAAAGACCTTAAAAATTTCCTCTAAGGCTGCTTTCACACATCATGTTTTTTGTGTCAGGCATAATCCATCGAATACCTGAAGGGACGAATCCGGCACTGAAATGAAAAAACTGATGCAACGGATCAGTTTTTTTTGCTGGATCCGACCTGAACTTTTGAACCCGGAAAAAGAAGTTTTGCAGCCGGAAAATGCAGGTACGCATGTCTAAACCGAAGAGAGAGAGACCTTGGTTTCCAGAATCCGGATCAGTCATTTGACGGATTGCACAAAAGACTGGTCCGGTTCCATAGACTTCTATTATTTCCGGACGCCTGATGCACCGCTTCAGGCACTATTAGGCGGGTTCGGAAAAAAAAAAAAGTTGCAGTGACCGTTTTGTCCGGCCGCCAGAATGTACATTTCCGCCGGATCCGGCCAAAAATGAATGCAACGCAATGACACCAGGCACGATCCGGCGCTAATGAAAGTCAATTACAAAAAAACGCATCCGCTACCGGATCCGTTTTTTTAAAAACACGCGGGATCGCGCCTGACGTAAAAAAAACTGATGTGTGAAAGTAGCCTAAGTTAAAAGGCCCATATCTTTGGAATGAAATGGTGTATTTTAAAATAAAATACACATAGGGTTAGTGGGAATACAATAATAGCAAAGACTGGCCACTTTTGACCTGGTGACTTGACCTCGTTAAGATGTTCAGTCCATTCATCAAATGAATGGTTTATTATGAGATCAGTTCAAGGTCAGCACTTCATTTCCTAGTAGATTTTATTAGGGAAGAACTAACGTCCTTGGAGATACTGGATATAACTCAAATATCTGGTTGCTCATATCTGCTCATTACTCAGTGAGTAAGCTCGAATTTCCACCCTGCATGTTTGACGCCTGTTACACAGCCAATAAGTAATCAGGGATTGCCTGCCAGCCGCTGTAATGCTGTAGCCATCTTGGTAGTGTAGTTACTGTGATTGGTTGGCCGTATGACATCATCAGGGGTTACAAAAGGACAGGTGCTGCCAGGCTCGGCACACTGACGTCATTGCACAGCTCAGTGATAGTTCTTATTGAAGAGAGAGAATGCTTGTCCAGGCATGTGTGTGCACCATTTAACAAATCAGAGTCCTGTAGTGTTATTACTGATGCTGAAGCTGAGCCATCATACTAACAGTCTTGTAAGGGCTAATTTTGTGCTTTGTTGTTTGTTTCAGATACATTTTGCATTTTACCTAGGAAGGGAAAGAGAGTTACAGGAGCAGGGAGAGTGTCTGAATGCAGTGTCTAGGCAGGGATTAGGACTTTGCAGTCCGCTGCTAAATATATAGCTGCGACAGTTGAGAACATTTTTCTTGAAGGGATAAAAAATGGACTTTATTGTCATCCAAACAGTATTACATACTGTGTGGTACATTTCTGTGTTATAAAACACTCAAAAAAGCATTGAAACATTTTTCTGGATTCAATTACTCACCCAAAGAGTATTACGTGCTCTGCAGTACATTTCAGTGGTATATAACATTCCCAAAAAGAGTGGAAACATTTTTCTGGACTCAATTACTCACCTATAGAGTATTGTGATTTGTGATAGATTTTGGTGTTATATAACAGTCCAAAAAGGTGTTGAAATTTTTTTCTGTATTCAATTACTCATCTACATACTATTACATCATGTTTTCTGGTACATTTCAGTGGCATATAATACTCCCAAAAGGAATTGAAACATTTTTCTGTATTCATTTACTCATCCATATACTATTACGTGCTCTGTGGGCGTCAAAGATGGCAAAATCATGCGAGACTCCCAAATAAGTGACTGAAGGAATATCAGAGCTAGAGGAAGTTGGTGAGACAGTGCAGGTGGCAGGAGTCTATGGTCCCAAACTGTTTGCTTTCCCGGAACCACCAAGGCCTAGACTCGAACCCTGGATGCAGTCCTAACAAGAATTAGCCGTGGGACGTACCTACGATGCCCTAGACGCCTCGACACAGCCAAAGAGTTAACTAAGGCTAAAGGGAGAAAGGGGAAAGCTAAACTGCCCCAGATCAGAGCCCCAAAGGAATAGACAGCCCCCAAACATATATTGGGGTTAGATAGATGAAGCACAAACACAGGCAGAAAATAGAGCAAGCAAATGCTGGGGCCCAAACTGTCTGGATAGAACAGGACAGGAAAGGATACTGTCTGCAATCCCGCAAAAAACCCTAAGAAAAATTCCAACACGTCTGATATGCAAAAATCCTGAGACCACTCGACCTCTCCCCCACTAAATCAGAACTCTGGTGTGAACTGGATGCAAAACAGATACTGAAATAACAGCGGACCAGAAATAAAGGAAAACAGCCCAGCGCAGGTCCCAGCAGGGGACCCGGCTAAACTAATTCCAGCAAAGCAGAAAACAGAGACAAGCAACAGGGAAAAAAAAGCACAGATAAAAACAGACAAAACTTATCTGAAAGATGCAGGACAAAGCAGGGAGCTAGCAGACTTCCAAAAAGGCTCAGGAAGAAGACCAAATCACCGGCAAGAACTAAGGGAAGGCTGCTCACTTAAATCTCCCCAGTCAGTAACACCTGATCTCCAATCATCCTCTTCAGGTGATCGACCTCTGTCAGTCAAACCAGCTCCATTACCAGCAGCAACCACAAGAGGGAGCCCAAACTCAGAAGCCAGACCAACAGTGTTCACAACAGCGTACCTTGTTGTGGTGGCAGGCTTAGCAAAATCTTTTGCCTGAAACAAAAGCTGATGTCTATGTATTTGATATGATGTTCGATGGGAAGTGTTAATGTGTGATTGGAGAGGACGTGATGCAGAAGTGAAGTTGTTCTAAGAGTGGGCTGGGAGACTGTGAAAGTTTCAAGGGGTGGAGGCGAAGCTGGGGTGGAGCCTGTTGCCATTATGGGGCCCTGAAATTCTTTGTGGCAGCCCTGGCTGTCATGCTCAGGTTGGGAGACGTGCAGCCAGTCGGTGCATTACAGTCCAATCTTAGACTGATTTGGACAGAGACTTGAATGTGCCCATAAAGTGGAAAATATTATAGTCTTGGGGGTCATGTGATAGGGAGGAGCAGGCATTTTTCTTTTGCAGAGTCATAGATGGAGCTATCTGTAGATGTGTAAAGGTAGAGAATAGGATGTAGCACCCCCTCTAAAGACCCTGGTTGTTGTATTGTGTGCAAATTATATTTTATGGTATGTTTTACCCTCCTGGAGGCTATAGTTCCTGTTAGTTAGGGGTGACAGGGTTAACTATAAGGCCAGTTCATAGATAGGGAGGAGTAATGGGGACTGGTGTGTCAGTTCCTTGTTTTATGGTTAGTTGCTAGTGAGCTACTGATAAGGGTTGACACCCTCAGAGGAAAATCATCAGCACTATGTGTGTTTAATCAACAGATTGGTAAGGGAGCAAGTTATTTAACAAGCAATTCTACTTTGGTGGCAGGTTCCTCATAGCAGGCACCTAATCTGGAAGCGTTAAAGAAGGCTGCAGTGTTAGCCAGACCTGGAGATCAGCATGAATAAACACAGGGTTAGCCAAGCTGGGGCACATCAATAAAGTGGTAGCTAGTAGAGTTGAGCGAAACAGGTCGGTCAGATTAAAAAAACACCGACTTTCGCCAAAGTCGGGTTTCGCCGAACGAAACCCGACAATAGTGTGAGGTCGGCCATGCATTCGGCGACCCGAGCACCAAAGTCGGTTTTCCCATAATGCTTGCAGGCGCCTTTACTCAGCCAATGAACAAGAACGTACACTGTGGGCAACGGGATGACATGCGCAGTGGCCACCAC